>JACJUM010005599.1:3563656-3584324 GCA_020976665.1 Heortia vitessoides
AGACAGACAGACAGACAGACAGACAGACAGACAGACAGACAGACAGAGTTACTTTCGCATTTATAATATTAGTAGGGATGGTTAATGAAAACACAGCGGACCGTGTAGGTACCTGTCGATTGTGCTTGTAAAGGTTAGACTGCTGTGAGAAAGTGGTGGGACAGAACTCGCAGATAAATGGCCGCTCACCGGTGTGCGTGCGTATATGTGACTCCAGCTGCATCTTCGTCTGTCGACAGTTATACAAATTTAAGAAAAAAACACAACAGAGAAACAATAACCTCACTCGCTTAAAACACTAGTGTTACGGACATCAGACAACAGAGGAATCACGACTCTTGGCGGACATGATAGGATCACTATCGAATGCGCCATCGGGCTCGTTGGCGGTATATCCAGGACAGAGTAGTTCAAATGTAACAAGGCGGGGATGGGCAGCAGAATCTGCGTCATATTCAATTTGAGACCACGCCTGGTCGACTGCTTCTCCTAGGAATGCTGCAGACATTTGAAGTTCACTGTTAGACTTAGGCCTCCTCAACAAAGAAGGAATTGTGCCCATAATTGCCGCGCTGGGCAAGCGTGTTGGCAATCGCAGAGCGCAGCTTTCGCGTCGGGGTCTACTGTCCATCCCCGCCCTATGCCTACGAGCTGTATTGTCTCGTTTGGATATACCGCCATCTATCGGTTCTGGCACCTTAGTCGCCTTTTACGACACCTGTTACAGTGGGAGGTACTATTCTACTCTGCCGGTACCTCACGGCGATCATCATAAATATCATCAGGCATTGATACTCACCGGGAAACCTTTACCGCAGTGGTGGCAAATTTTGTTGTTGGGCCTCCCTTTGTGAACATTACGGATGTGCTGATCAAGGCCCACGCGGTTCTTAGAAGGCTAAATAAAAAAAAATATATATATATATATAATAATTTTAACGGCCTTAAAACGCGGTATATAATATGATATTTGCAGGAATATAAACTCAAGAAATATTTTAAAAAATAGCTTATCTCCAAAGCTTACTATTGCATTAAAGATTATGTCAACGACACAACTGC
This sequence comes from Heortia vitessoides, assembly GCA_020976665.1. Classification (NCBI taxonomy): domain Eukaryota; kingdom Metazoa; phylum Arthropoda; class Insecta; order Lepidoptera; family Crambidae; genus Heortia; species Heortia vitessoides. Next base: position 3,564,719 of record JACJUM010005599.1, read on the forward strand.
TTGGGATCGAACTGCTTTAACCACGAGCTGTAAGACAATGGTTTGTTCGCGCCGACGCCGGAGGGTTCCATTAGCGTCAACTACTACATAGGTGGTGTTGGTGGAACTTTATCACCGCCAGTTTTTCTCACAGGTTCCTTTCTGGTAGGTCGCGTGATGAACCTGCAGTAAGGACTCGTCTGGTGCCAGCAGACTAGATTAAGGTGGGCCTAACGAAATTATCTGTGTTAAATGGCTTTTATGATCACTTGGGTCATCAGGGTCGTCTGTATTATATATAAATATGTATAAAGTCACTTCCTTATTAGAAATATTAATGTTATTATTATTACTTATTTAATGATTATTTTATCGACAATTCAAAAGTGCTTGTACTAGGCCTACTTGAATAAAATATATTTAAATTTATCTAGTTTTTCGGAAAGAAGTTCATATCTGTCTAACACCTTTTTTAATATAATAGGTCGATAAATAAGCGTACAGTCCACGAGATAGAAAGCTTTACCGCAGTCTTTACACGCTCGTGATATCACAAGGATATCACTAGTTAGGCCAAACTTGTGATTTGTGAAATAGGTGAACCGAGGTATATGCCCTATACATATATATATGCCCTCATATATGCCCTCAAAGTAGTTTCATAATTAGCATACGGTATTTAGACCTTCTCCCCCCTCTCGTTCACCCCCCTTATCTTACCTTGAGGCATATGTGGCACTGATAAGTCTTGTGCAGGTGTTTCTCTTCAATGTGATCCCTCAGTTTCGTTTTATCGGCAAATCTTCTTCCGCAATGATCGCAGATGAATCTATATCAAGGAATAACCATGTAAATTGACGTATTCTATCTTGTGCGCCAAGGGTCGTGGGTTCGATTCCCACCCAGGACAAATATTTAAATGATGATATTTGTGTTTGTGCTTTATCCGGGTGTAAAAACACAAATATCATTATATAAATAATTGTCATGGGTGGGGATCGAACCCACGAGCCTTGGTGCACAAGATAGGATCACTACCATCTGCGCTATTGGGCCCGTCATTCTTTGCGTCTCAGTTCAGTTTGGACAGGATTTCTATTAAATATATTTAAATAAATAAATAAATACCCAACAACATCTCATACATTGACCAGACTCCGAGGTAAGTCGCTTAAAGCATGCGTGTTACGAACGCCAGACAACAGAGGAATTACAAATTTACCACTCAAATACATACATTTAAAACCCAGACACAAAACAAACACAAATATCATTATATAAATACTTGCACTGGGTGGGAATCGAACGCACGACACTTGGCGTACAAGATAGGATCACTACCATCTGTGCCATCGGGCCCGTCAACAAAAATAAGCTCGAAACTCAATTTTGAAGCAGACACCTTCAACCGATTAAGTTAAAACTCTGTATGGATAGTATTAGAATGAAGCAAAAGCATAGATTACAGACCTGAGTTGCTCTTGCGTCACATGTTTGAGGCTGTTCTTCAAGTGTCTCTGGTAAGAGCATAGGGAGGTGAATGTCACCTCACACTCCGCGCAGTACGCAGCCGCGGCCCGCGCCTGTCCCAACCAAACAACACCGTTCACTAGAGGAAGACCTCTTGCAGAGATCATCTGCATCAGATCCTTACTCTCACCTATTTCTACCGTCAAACAGCAGTGATTGCGTACATCAATGTTTTCTATGCACAACAGTGCCGGGAGGTACCGGCAGAATAAAATAGCACCTTCCACTGCACCATGTGTCGTAAGAGGCGACTGAGGTACCAGAATCGACAGATGGCGGTATATCCATCCGAAACAGTGCGCTCTGTGCTTCAGGCTCAGGCTCAGGTGGTATTTTGCCAATAAATGCCGCGCTGTGCATTCGAGTTGCACTGTTTCGGATATACCACCAACGAGCCCGATGGCGCATCCGATAGTGGTCCTATCTTGTGCGCCAAGGATCGTGGGTTCGATCCCCACCACGACAATATATATTCAAGTATACCATTCATGTCTTGGGGTGGCCTATAACCAGTGGACAACCAATGGCTGATATGATGATCACCAACATAATGGTTCAAGTGTCACATTTCTTACCTTTGCGTTGTGTTGGTCCAAATGCCGTTTCAGGCTCGTCTTCCAACGGAAGACCTTGTCACAAACAGTGCAAGGGAACTCATTATTCATCTCATGGACCGAACTGCGGGACAATAACACATCAATATAGTTTTCTAGCAAAAAAAAAGCTGTAATAAATAGTTATTATGTGTAATCCCTAAGAGATAGACATATCGACAGTGTTAATTCAATACCGCGAAGTAACTGGTGTAAATAAAGTTCGAGTTTCGATTAAAATCACTGAATTTTGCACCTTATTTACTAAAGTAACACTGTCGATATGCCATTGCGGACTTTTTTGTGTACTTTTTTATGGTGTACAATACTGTAGTACATTATTTTGATGTATCTCGTCGGGTTCAGCCAGCGTTTGCAATGTAATCGCAAAACAATGTGTTTACGACATCACATTAGAAACCTCTTAAATTATCAGTGTATCTCTAATAAATTGTGCATGTATTATATTTATAGTTCTAACACCGCGTATGTCAAAGTTGGCAACTTAATAATTAAGCCCAATGATAACACGATATTACATTTCTAACGCTGCAGTAAACGTTTTATACCGTGTATTGTTTAAACGAAATCTATTTTGCACCAACTAAACGCACAAGCAATTAGTTTTAAAATGATTTTATGAAACGCGAGTAATGTTTTCCCAATTGTACAAAGTGGCAAACATTTTGACTTACGCTGTGTTAGAACTTAAACGACGATATAAACCTTTCTCTTGAAACACTCTATTTACTGAAACCAATATGCATCAAAATCCGTTGCATTATTTTATACTATGTACTCATACAGATGCACCTACTGAAACACTTGCTCCCACACAAACAAACACCACATACATACATACATGCCTATTCAGTATTCACACATTGACATTCACACATACACGTTTATACATACATGCCCTTATCACACACAAAGTCATAGTGTACTTGGTGCACCGAGATGTTGAATTTTATAGAGACCATTAGAGGATCGAGTAGATCATCAATCAAGGGGGAGAGCCCGGTCATTTGTAACAGAAACATAAACAACACACATTTTTGTAACATTTGCACTTATATACAACTAGCTGTGCCCGCGACTTCGTCTGCGTGGAATAGTTCTTTTTGCGTACCATATCTCTTAACCTTAACTTATACAAACTTTGAATATCATGTTTATTTATATCGAATCAATGGAAAATAAGTTTCAAGTTTCTAGCTCTAAAACTAGCGATACGTCCATACAACTTTTCATCCCCCCTTTAAACCCCTCACAACCCTTGTTTCGAATTAAAAAATAGCCAATGTCCTTTCTTAGGGTCTAAAGATTGTCTGTGGTAAATTTCATCAAAATCGGTTTAGAGGTTTAAGCGGGAAAGCGTAACAGACAGACAGAGTTACTTTCGCATTTATAATATTAGTAGGGATCTTGATATACCTCCACAAGCCCCCCAGAACAAAAGGGTACTATCTCATTCGTATAACGAATGGCAATACTCACAGCCTGTGGTTCAGCAGCCCTGCTCTATGCGTGAAAGTTTTATCACAATCGGGACATTGCACTCTCGCTTTGTGTGTGTCCTTGTGGTACCTGTGCGTGTCTATGGAACTGGAAAAGAACACCCCCAAAGGGGTAGGAAGGATTACATTGAGCCTAATTAAGAACATCCTTAGCCGTGAGGTACCGGCAGAGTAGAATAGTACCTCCCCCTGTACAAGGTGTCGTAAGAGGCGACTAAAGTACCACAGCCGACAGATGGCGGTATATCCATACAAAAAAGTCAGATCAAATGTACAGGGCGGGGATGGGCAGCAGCTTACCCGTCGCGAAAGCTGCGCTCTGCGATTGCCAACACGCTTGCCCAGCGCGGCAATATATAAGTATATATATATATACTATATACTTGAAACTGTCAACAAAAGCCAGAAAAAATACCAAAAAATTTGCCTTACGCCAATTAGATTTCTGATTATTATTAATAATATCCAATTAAGACAATATCAAGTTGTAAATATCTGTACCCACTTTGATACAGTTCCGCATATGTGGCAGGTGTACTGTTTGGGTTGGAGCGAGTGAGTCGACTCGTAGTGTTGCTGCATCGACTTCAGGTCCAGCGACCTCTTCCGGCAGACGCTGCATTCGTATCTGGCAACACAAAACATTCTAGTTTAAACATTCTAATTTGATATATATATATATATAGCCGTGAGTATAATAGTACCTCCCCCTGTACTAGGTGTCGTAAGAGGCGACTAAGGTACCAGATCCGATAGATAGCGGTATATTTATCCAAAACTATGTAGCTCAAATGCACAGGGCGGGGATGAGCAGCAGCATCCCCGCCGCGAGAGCTGCGCTTTGCGTTTGCCAACAGGCTTGCCCAGCGTGGCCATTATGTAATGGACTTCCAATGGCCGATATGATGAATTCATACATACATCACGCCTGTGTCCCACCGGGGTAGGCAGAGACTATGGATCTCTCTCGCTTCCCTTACTCGCATTAGTCCTTTCATACACGCTCGTTTATTCTTGGTACTTCTGACCTGGCCTTTTAATACCTCTTCTACCTGGTTAAGATATGTTCCCCTCGGTCGTCCTATACCAACTCTTCCGTTTACTTCCGCTCTATATGCCAAATGTGGAATGAATGCACAAATGTGCAGTCATTCCACTTTCATCCATCCTTTCTACATGACCAAACCAACCTAACATTACCTTCGCATATGCCTCTTGTAATGCGCCGTGAAGGATTCCACTGAAGATATTATTGTTTGACATATTGGACACACGTAGCTGCCTAATTTCTGAAACAAACATACCAAAACACTGAATCAAACAGCTTGACCTTGATGACCTTTATAATCACAACGTTCAAAGAGGACATTAGATTAATTCTGAGAGCACGGAACACGGAGCTATCTAGTTTCTAGAATAAAATATACATAAATAATCATGTTGACCTTGATGACCTTTTGTTATTATAAAGTCTATGAGGTCATTAGGTTAATAGTGGATGGGCTCACGTTAGCTAAGTGAGCCCATCTTAGTATCTAAAACTTATATAAAAATGATGCCACTCAAGCTAACAAAGGAACTCGACCTTTGTGACCTTTACCTTCGTCTAGTTACAAGAAGTAATTAGATTGAAAGTATTAAGAGTCGTAGCCTCCACGAGGAATGACCTTAATGATGTTTGGTTTGTAGTAATTTGCAATTAAATTCACACAAATATAACACTTAAATACATGTTTGACACACAGATACAGAACAAATACAATTATATCATCATATAAATCACATGAGGTGGACCTTATACAGGGTTGCGTGCATTGGTATCTCACTCTCATCTATTTCTACCGTCAAACAGCAGTGTTCACATTGCTGTTTGACGGTTTTAAGGGTGAGTGAGGCAGTCAAATGACTGGATAATGTGGTATAATTCATTTTGACCTGACTGACTCCGCGGTAAGTAGCTTGAAGCACTTGTTGTTATAATACTTAAATACATATTTTAAACACCCAGACACAGGAAAAACACAAATATCTTTGTCGATCGAACCCACGACCCTTGGTACATAAAATAGGATCACTACCATCAGCGCCATCGGTCCATCTTCAAGTCACAAGGTTTGTCGCGCTAGTGATATCCTTGTGATATTACGAGCATGTATAGGCTGCGGTGACGTTTACTATCACGCATGCTTGTCCATCGACAAGGTCTAATAAAAAAAATAAAGTTCTGGGTTAGGATTGAACCAACGACGGTGCACAAGACAGGATCACTACCATCAGCACCACCGGGTTCGTCCAATAAATATTGCACCTAAAGGAGTTCCCAAAGGACGCCGATAGGCGTCATCATTATCACCATCATATCAGTCACAAGATGACCACAGCTGGACTTAGGCCTCCCTAAGAAAGGGGAGAATTTTGCCGCTTGCCGAATTTTGACGCTGCGCTTGCCGGTACGTGGTCTCCATTCCAGAACCGTACGACTCCATCAGCCATCGGTTCTGCGTACCAAGTGCCCTGCCCACTGCCACTTCAACGGCAGAGAAAAATAGTAAGAGGCGACTAAGATAACAGAACCGACAGATGGCGATATATCCATCCGCAACAGTGCAGCTCAAATACACAGGGCGGGGATGGGCAGCAGAATCTCTGTGGCGATAGCTGCACTCTGCGATTGCCAACACGCTTACCCGGCGCGGCAATTATGGGCAAGAAACCTCCTTTCTTGGAGAGGTCTATGTCCAGCAGTGGACTTTCAATGGCATGTTTCCAATTCCCCTACCTTGGGAAGGCCTTATTCCAACTGAGGATTATATGTGGCTGATATGATGGTGAAACGAATCTGCGTGGCGCTCTACTCACTGGATCGTGTTTGGTCGCATTGTGCGTGTTGAAGGAGCGGCCATATTGGAATCCAACAATACACGTCTCACATTTAAACTCGGAGTTTATATAATTCTCTCTGGTCAAGTCTCTCTGCCGGTCCATTTGCATCTCCTCATAAGACAACTCTATTGTTAGTATGCTTGAGTTGTCTTCGGCTTTCGTCTTCTTCTTAGCCTGCAAAGATTAGCACATCAGCCGCGGGACGTCCACTGTTGGACATAACCCCCCCCCCCCCCCCTTGTCAGTAAGAGGGGGGGGGGGGGGTTATGTCCAACAGTGGAAATGCTCACAATTCATTTCAGCTGCTTTGCTATAATACCTAAACTCATGTTCAACACCCAGACAGAACAAACACATTCATCATGTGATAACTTCATTTCACTGACTATATATATTTTTCGTTTTACTGCTTACTGTAAATAACTGCAAAGTTAGAATTGTATACTTTCGAATGCTGACACAACACCCTTGTTTGTCTTGAAAACTAAAAAAATGTTTTATTATGAATACAAAACGCTTTAATGTTCATCATTCGGATACCGTAACGTAGCTGAAACGTCGGTCAATAATTAAAGCTGTTAGAAAAATAGTTTTATTGTGAGCAGTCAACGCTAAAATGTTAGTAAATACTGATTATAAGGTTGCCGTGACGTAACCGAAATTTCGGTCAAAAATTAAAGTCGTTGAATTTTTTTCATTATTATTAAATGATAAACGCTTTAATGTTCATCATTCGGTTACCATAACGTGACCAAAATGCCAGTTAAAAATTAAAGCCGTTAGGTTAGCGCTAGTGATATCCTTGTGATATCACTAGCGTGTATAGGCTGCGGTACACCGCAGTAGTACTACTGGTATTTTTTGTTCATCATTATTTTCACTTTGATATAAAAGTTTTTGTTTACTTTGATGTATTTTAAAGCGTGTTTTATAGTTTTTTTTTCACTTTATTTTACATGTTACTTTAGTTCGCTTTATTGTTAAGTAATATAAACTGATATGAGGACTTAAACTGGAAAATAGGTAGATGGTGCGCATGCGCAGGATCTCACTTACACAGAGAAATTCTTTGATCTTGAGGAACGTGATCAGGATAATGAGATATTCTTATCGAAATATTGTATTGGGCACCGATTCTTGACATGTGTAGAAAGTTTCAATTAAATCTGTCCGTTTGAAGTGGGTCAAAATCGACTTCGAACGAGTCGATTACAAACATACATACAAACATAAATACAACTGAAGCTAATATATAGAGTGTAAACAGATATCATTCAAATGAAGTATTAAAGGAGTATCGGTCCACCACTTGCCTTGGTCTTCTTCTGCAAGCGTTTCACGATCTTCTCCGCTCTTCTCAACTTCCTGCTGGCTCTCTTCTCGTTTCTGTTCTTCACCTTGTTAATGTACGCTTCGATCTCATTGTCCAGTTCGCGGTCGGACAATTTCTCATCTGTCATGTTTGATGTCTTACTTTCTGCAAATCCACACCAATATTATAAATGGGAAAGTGGATGTGTGTGTGTCTGTTCGTTTGTCCGTTCTTCACGGCGAAACGGAGCGATGAATTGATGTGATTTTTTCAGTGGAGATAGTTCAAGGGATAGTGAGTGACATAGGCTACTTTGTGTCCCTGTCTAACCCCCCACTTACCTAAAATGAGGGGTGGAAGTTTGTATGGAGCACATCTCAATATTTAAGACAGAGAACTAAATTAGGAATGCTTATCATTTGTGACTATAATCTTGCGACATCTTTCTTTGGAACTCTGGTAAATTTTCTTAGTGATTTTTCGCCGTTTTTAAGGTAGGAAAAGGTCCCAACCCCTGAAATAGGGGATGGAAATTTGTTAACCGTGCTACCCTGAATTTATACTTTGTTTATAAAAAAACAATCCCTTTACAATATGGGGATACAATGTGTTACCAATGTCACTTACTGATAATGTAATTTTCTATTCATGAAAGAGTTTTTGAAATTAATTCAGTAATTTCTGAGTTAATTTGTACAAAAATTCAAACCTTGCTTATATGGTTCCATTTTAGGACGACGGGAGAGAGGATTACGGGTGAGAGGGACAGCAAACATAAATTACTCGTGATCAACAAGGATAGGGATTAGCAAACAGTTTTTGAAACATGGAGAGGTGGTTAAACGCTAGCGGGACAGCAAGTTTTTAATAGAAGGGGGCTTTATGGGAGAGCGGGACAGCAACAAATATCTCGCAAGCGACAAGAATTAGGATAATAGGGATATGCAAACTGTTAGTGATTTTTAGGGTGGGTGGGTGGGGGGGGGGGGGGTGGGGGGGGGGGGGGTTTGTGGGAGATCGGCACAGCAACACAAATACCTCGCAAGCGACAAGATTAGGAACAGGCAAACGTTTTTTTTATGTGGGGGGGTTATCACGGAGTGGGGCAACACTATCTAGGCAAACAATTTTAGATAGAGATGATGGGGGCAAAGGACCGTTATTATAATAATCGAGACAGCGACAAAGATAAATTTGAGGAAACTATTTTTGGTAGGAGGAGGGAAGGGGAGGGGGAGTTAGACAGCACAAATAGCTCACGATCGGCAATCTTAGATAGACCATAACTTTAACATTGAAGGATCCGAGGGAAATTTTCTTCTTTAATATGTAGATACCTTTAGCATCCCACTCTATCTTCACCTCTTCAACGGCCGCCTCCACTTCTACCTTGCCTTCATCGTCACCGGCTGACGGCGAGTGACTCTTGCAGTCGAAGTCGTCACCAGAAACCTCTGGTCGATCCTGCAATGACATAACCAACATTTCATATATTGACCTGACTCGGAGATAAGTCACTTTAAGCACTGCTGTGACGGACATCAGACTACAGAGAAATCACAAATGTTCATCATGAATCCCCCACAAAGATGACACCCTGGGGAGGCCTATGTCTATCAGTAGATGTCTTAATGTTAATGAATCCCCCACAAAGATGACACCCTGGGGAGGCCTATATCCAGCAGTGGATGTCCTACGGCTGTTATAATGATAAAACTCCCCCATAAAGATGATGGCCTTAAGGAGGCCTTTGTCTAGCAGTGGAAGTCCTACGGCTGTAATAATGATGAAAACTCCCCCACAAAGACAATGGCCTTGAGGAGGCCTTTATACAGCAGTGAACGTCCTACGGCTGTTATAATGATGAAGACTTCCCCACAAAGATGATAGCCTTGAGGAGACCTTTGTACAGCAGTGGACGTCCTACTGACATAATGATAGTCATTATCAACTCACCTCACCATTCTGCTGTTTCCTAACCTTCGGCACTCTTCTATTCTTAGTATCGGTTCGATCTCTCTTCCTCTTTCTCACATTGCTCTCGACTGAATCTTCTGGAAGTATTATATGACCTCCGTCTGAGGGCGCGTTCGTTTCTTTCAAGTTGTCTGCAGGTAATCAAACCTTATTGTGAACTAGAGATAAACCTTTCAAACTCCTAACAGATTAACACAACATCTCTTTTATAGACCTTACTTTTAATACACTTGTGATACGGACATCAACAGAGAAATCCCAAATAAAATAATGTAGTACATATGTAAAGAAATAATATTTCTTTAATTTTGAATTTTGCCGCGCTTACTACATTACCAATGACATAGACAACTGACAAGCGCTAGAGTCTGAGATCAATGGTCAGTTGAGAGGTTATGAAAAAAATAGCATTGTATTAGATTATTGTGATTTGTTAATTAAAATAGATAAATAAGAATAATTGGCGGAAGAATAGACTTTAATTGTCGTTTCTTCGTTTTCAGAAGCAACGCATAAGTTTATTTTTAACCTAAAATTGAAGGATAATCGATATACATATTTATCAACATACACAGTTGTGTATGATATCATCATATCAGCTATTGAAAGACCACTGCTGGACATAGGCTTCCGCAAGTAAGGGTGAATTGAGCACATATTTGCCGCGTTGGACAAGCCTGTTGGCAACCGCAGAGCGCAGCTTTCGCGGCGGGGAAGCATTTTTTTAAGTGCTACATATTTTAACAAATAAATATAATTAGGTACCGGCAGAGTAGAATAGTACCAGGTACCAGAACCGACAGATGGCGGTATATCCATGCAAAAAACTCAGCTCAAATGTACAGGGCGGGAATGGGCAGCAGCTTACCCGTCGCGAAAGCTGCGCTCTGCGATTGCCAACACGCTTGTTTAGCGTGGGAATTATGGGCAACATAACCCCTTTCTTGGGGAGGCCTATGTCCAACAGTGGACTTTTAATGGCTGGTATGATGAATAACTAGCAGTGTCCCGCAGTTTTACCCGCAATAAGTTGTAGAACTTTCATACTAACTTTGCACCCCCTTCTAAATGGATGATTTTCAAAAAATATATATCTCAAGCGTGTTTCATAAATTTCAATAAAATACCTTCATACTGAACTTCATTCGAATAATTTTAAAACGACAGATTTTGTCCACCTATTTTACCCCTTTAGGGGAATTTAACCCTTACAGTTGATATGTCACCAGCGTTGATATGTCAGTCAGTCAGCCGGCTTCTTTATTTATATATATAAAGGGATCCTTATTACATTTATTACACTGGCCCGATGACGCAGATGGTAGTGATCCTGACTTCAACACCAAAGTTTGTGGGTTCGATCCCCACCCGAGACAAATACATGATGATATTTATGTTTGTACAGTGTCTGGGTGTTAAATGTATGTATTTAAGTACTATATTTGTGATTCCTATGTTGTCTGATGCTGATGTCCGTAACACAAGTGCTTTAAGCGACTTATCTCGGAATCAGGCCAATGTATGAGATGTTGTGGGAATTTATGAAATTGTTTATTTACCTATATATTACATACCTTTAACATCCCACTCTATCTTCACCTCTTCGATAGTCGTCCCCACTTCTACCTTGCTTCCATCGACACCGGCTGGCGGCGATTGGCTTCCACACTCGGAGTCGTCACCAGAAACCGCCTCTGGACGATCCTGCAATGACATATGTTCCTGCTTCAATCATACGTGGGATGTCCACTGTTGGACATAGTGATAACCAAGAGGGTGTTTCTGTCCATTATCAAAACGTAAATAAAATAAATCATGGAAGAAATAACCATCATTACAGCCATTGAAAGTTCACTGCTGGACATAGACCTCCCCAAGAAAAGGGGAATGGCCCATAATTGCCGCGTTGGGCAAGCGGCAGCTTTCATACTTCTGCTTATCCCCACCCTGTGCACTTTAGCTGTACTGTTTCTGTTTGATACACCGTCTGTCGGTTCTAGTACCTTAGTCGCCTATTGCAACACCTGGTACAGGGGAGGTACTATTCTGCTCTGCGTACGTACGACGTACCAGATCCGACAGATGGCGGTATATCCAACCGAAATTTCATAACTCGAATTCAATATTTGTTTTATATAAATATTTTGAAGTTGATAACAACCAGCTTATAGACGCGGGGTGGAATATCTTTGACTGCTCGTACAGAGGTGGTGTTCATCAGAAGGGGAACTATAATTGCTCCACGTTAATAATGGAGATCTTGGAAGATCATGTCGTCCCGTTTTGTTCATCATTATATTTATTATTATGTATCTATGTAATAAATGCACCTCAAACTTCTACCAACTTTAATATTATTTCTATCCAAAGGTTGCCTCTAAGAGATTGCATTTAGAGATAAGGCCGCCTCTTGTACCTACTATTCCATGTTTTTGTGATATCCTTGTGTTGTTTTCATTGGTGTACAATCAAGAGTATATTATTATTACCGTATTAGAAACAGACACTCCAATTTTATTTATATGTATAGATATAGATGTATAGATATCATCAGGTTTAACAATCAATTGATAGACAATATTTGTGGACGATTTGAAAATGCCATTGATAGGCCAAATAAAGGCTTGCTGACGTTTTTTTTATGACATTTTGTTGAAGGCGCCGAAACACGTTTAGGGCAACTCACCCCCCCATCCTGCTGCTTTCTGATCTTCTTCTTTCTCTTATTCTTCACCCCAATCCGACCTCTCTTCCTTTTTCTCACATTACTCTCGGGCGAATCTTCTGCGTTTACTGCTTCACCATCACATGCTAGCGTGTTCTGTTCTTTCAAGGAATCTATGAACAAATTCACCATATTATTGGCTTCGTTGACGGGCCTGATGGCGCAAGTGGTGGATCTTGTGTGTCAGGTCGTAGGTTCGATTTCCACTCAGGACAAAAATTCATATTATTATAATTGTTGTTGAAGAGTTTGTTTAGTGCTTACAACTCGGCTCCATAACGAAAACAAATCATTTAAGAGGAATTGTGAGGGATTTTACAATAAAATACTAAGTAGGTTAAGAGCTTGTCTCCAGAGTTTACTATTGTATTATAAAACAACCATTAAAAAATTTTAGTATTTAAGACTTTCCTCAGTGGGGTCTTTCAGATTACTCTGTCTGCTAGTACCTTCATTTTTAAGCTCTCCTTTGACGCGAATAAGCTGCACCTCGTTAGATGTGGCTTCCTCCGGCGATATGGAGATAGGCAAATTATTTATCACTTTTAAACGGTTTCTCTGTATCACATCTGTGAGGAGGAATTCGTGGAGATTCTGAAACAAATTCTAGGATTGTAAGCAGCATTATAAATAATTAGGATATAAATGCACCAATACCTCAGAATTTCTTATTGGTATTCGATTAAATGTTTTGTAAAACTTTTTTTTTTAGGGAAGTAAACTCTAGATCTCTTAAATATAAGGAATAATATTTAAAAAAAATAAACTAAATAATAACATTTTTCACCATAGAACAAGACTTCTCACCTCAGACGAGTATGCTTGGAGTATCCAGTGTGAGTCCTTTACTTGTTCCTTGAACATCACTGCTCTTCTCAATTGCGCATCACACTCCCAACAAATAATGGGACTTGTGCTCTGTGTGTTGCATAGCTATAAACAGTATGTAACTAAAAATAAGCTGTTAACTTTGTTTTAAGAATGGTCTGGTGCCAGCAGAATAGTTTTATAGTCGGCTACTCATAATCAACATTAGAGTCATTGGAAGTCTGCTGTACATAGGCCTCCTAGTATGTTGGCAATCTCAGAACACAGCTTTCGAGATGGGATGCTGCTGCCCATCCCCACTCTGTGCATTTGAGGTACATTGTTTCAGATGGATATATCTGCTGTTTCGGATACATTAGTTGGCTCTTAAGATATTTGATACTGAGGGAGGTAATTTTCTCCTCTGCTACCACCTGTTGGCTACTTAATAACATACATTTTGGCTTCTTTTATCAAGTTATTAAAGTCATCAGTTATTTAAGTATTATTGTTATTAGTAATTCTATATTTATAGAGAATATAAAGTTTGTTTCGACAATTAAAATAAGATATTTTTAATTTCGACTTTGGCTTAAATTCTTTACATCAAACGTCTTAATAATCAAACACATACCGGTATTTCGTTACAAGCATCCAGAAAGAAACGTTTATATTTTTCTTCTTCCACTTTACGAAGAGAACGATTTACGCACAGGCAAGCCATACACAAAAGTTTGTGCGGTATATTTTCTTTTTGATCCATGTTTTTCGATGTTCGCTAATATTATTTCATTTCATAAACTGAACACAGTATTTAAATAACTCAGGAGCATATAACTTGAAATATACATTTCATGTAATACATACACAATTTTGATAGCATTACTAATGAAAGCAAGTAGATATTAAAACAGAAATCGTGACCACTTTCACAAAATTCTTGTCTTTTTTCAGCGTTTATTATAAGTAATGAAATACTCTGTGACAATTAAGTTCACAAAAAGTTATCTATCATAATACTGCTTTAAAATTGTGTTGTGTAGGCAAAATGGAGAGTTTCATTTATAAATCACATTTAAATAAACATTAAATTTCTGTACATGAAACATGAAAGAATACAAAACAAATCGCCGCCATTTATGAATTTAGTGTTGTGATTTTCTAGAAAAGTGACAGATTCATATAAACTCACCGTAGAATCGATTTAAAACTGAACAGAACATCGTTTATAAAGGTTGCTTATACGGTGCTCCTCAAGTGTGCAATCACTTACTAATTTTTACGACTTGCAACACCGGGTAAAGCAGCCATTTTGTGGTGTCGTAGTCGGGTTGAATGTTCTTCATCATTTTCGTCTATTTTACATGGAAGTATTACTTTTTGTTGTGATTTCAAAAGTAATCAAAACAAATTGCTGTTACCTGAAAGTGTAAGACCATTATAACGTCAATAAAATGGAGCAAGACATTGATACTGCATATAGAGCAGTTTGTGCTACGTGCTTGAGCAGTGATAGAGATTTATTTTCTCTAAATTCTTTTCAGCAAGTTTATCAAATGTTTCGTTTGTTGATGCACGATTTCGCGGGTGATAGGGTAAGTTCAAAAGTTTGGTAAAACTTTTATTTCTATGAATAATTCGATTGTACCGTAGAATGGTTACGTAAAAAAATAACTAATAAATACGTTTAGCTTGATGTGAATTTCTATAATTATCTTGATAACTTGGCAACCACTATTTTAGTTTAATTATTTGTGTTTAGATATATGTATGAATATAAGATATTTGGACATAGTTATTACCTGGCTTTGCTGTAGTGTGAGAACAATTTTGTGCGCAAATTAGCCAAAAGGTTTTTAACAAAAAAACACAAACAAGACAACCCTTATATAATAAGTAATTATATGGTAAAGTATTAAAAGCTCAAAAGTAATTTTAAAGTAATTAGAAAAAATATGTTTTAAAGACAAAATTTTACTTTATTACCTTGATTGTAAATAAATGGCAGGTCTTATTAAGAAATCTAATTATGAATTCGAGGATAACATACAGGATAATATTTTTGTTGTAATTTGAGTATTATTTGTATAATAATACACAAGGGATGTGGGAGGGAGAATTTAGAATTTCTAAATATCTTTATTTTTTGTTTGTCCGGGGCGAACTTCAAAACTACTGAGCTGAATTTAATAATTTTTTGCTTGATTAAAAACATAAATAGGATAGTTATGTTGTGTATATTTAACCCCACACAAAAGACAAATACAAATGTTCGTAACATAAATGTGTCAAGTTCAATATCTTCGCTCAGAACACAAAAATAACAAAAGAGTACCATTGTGCCCTTTAAGAAATTATGTTAAACAAATTTGAATAAAATCTTGAGCAGAATTTTTATACTAGAATAGTTTTTAGAAAATAGTCAGATTTCATAGTGAAGATTTGATAGTGGTAGCTTAAGTGATGGAAAGTGACTATGTGAGTGATAATTTAAGGTTTCCATGAGATAGTTGGGTTTTTGTATATGTATTTTAGTTTAAGTTTCCTTTTGTTGTTGAATAAAGTTATTATTATAATTATTATTATATGGGTTTCAACCCAAAAAAATCCCCTTGAAATTGTTCTACTCACAAATCTCAGGGACAAATGCAGCAGAGCGGGGATGGACAGACATATCGATTTGGTAGCTAGTATGGACACAATTATAGGCAAAATACCCCTTCTTGCTGGAGTTTACGTCCAACAGTGGATGACCAATGGTTGATATGTTAATAATAATAAAATAATATTATTATGAGTAGTGAACACTTAAATGTTAGGATATATTATAATAAATATTGTTTTCAGTATGGAGAAACATCACCACATGATGACTACGTCTGCTGGGAATGTCTGGCAATCATTAAGAGGTTGATACGGTTCAAGAGTCAAGTGCACAGTGCACAAGAGCACTTGCGGATCCTAGCTATGAGCAAGATGCAAGAGGTACAATCAATAAACATTCTCTTATCGTAGAATAGTATCGTATAAATACATCAGTCTAGACCATGTCGACTAAAAAGCATAGAGTCCGTGTGGTAGTTAGCGTCACTGCAGCCTAAAAACGCTCGTAATATCAGGATATAATGGTTATACTAGCGCGTTGCCGACCTTGTGAATTGAAAATAGTATGTCACATTACCCAGTAATTTCTGTCTGTTACCCTTCAAACTGGAAGTTCACAGTAGCGAACCCTATGCCCTATGCCCAACATAGCATGTCCTACTTGATTCTTTTTGCGACCCGATGCATGTTTTATCTGGCGTGACCCGCGCCTACGACTGCGCATTTAGCTATGGTCGCACGATCGAAATAGGGTTATAAAGTTAGAGAAGCAGCATCAGTAAATAAAGTACGGAGAAAGCGTTTCAGAATCAATTTGTATGGGGATCGCTTAATATTCGACGGACGGCACTGTAAAAAAGATTGTTAAAAAACTAGAGTGATGAGAAGGAGTTAAGAGCGAGAGAGTGTTAAAGGAATGGAGATTACGTTCGTGAGAGGAAGATAGGAATTGGAATCTGTCCTTTAAGTAAGCTGGTGCATACGGATCAAAAAGTATTGAAAATAATATGGTTAAATCACGAATTTTGCGACGTATAGGAAAACAGCCAAGAAGAGAGCGATAATAAGAAATGTGGTAAATGTTTATATACCGATATCAAATGATGATCATGATGAATTCTTTCCCAGAGCATGGACCACACATACATGTCGCAATCCTTGTCCACGCTCGAGGTGTCTACTAAAATTGATTACGACAACATATACTTTGACTACACGCAAGAGGACTGGCCCCAGCCCTATATCATCACCACCGCTCACGACGTCAAGAATGAACATATGTACGATGTGGCACAAGTGGTCAAGGACAACATCAATCTGGAATTGGACGACCATATATTGGAAGGTAACTTCTATTCTAGCTGTAAGTTACCGGAGGAGGAGATGTCGTAAGAGGCGACTGAAAAACGCGGTAGGTAGTGTGTCAGGGACGGGAAAACTGCTGTCCATAGCATGACCTGCACTGTTTCGACTGTCGGTTCAGGTACCTTAGTCGCGTCTTACGACATCTGGTAAAAGCGAAGGTACTATTCTTTTCTGCCGGTACCTCACTGGTTTTGAGTTTTCGTACCAAATCTCTGAAAATACAATGTTTTCACTTTACAATACTACAAAGTTAAATATATATATGCGTAGTTCCAGAGATGGTGCTAGAGAATCCTGTGACTGGAGTCATGTCTCATATCGTGGTGGGCACAGACGCCCTCGTGTCCGCGGCTGATGCCTTCAAAACCGAGTTGAGGGTCGAGTGAGTTTATTAACAACTTTTATACCTAACCTTTTCGTACAGGCCCGATGGCACAGATGGTAGTGATCCTATCTTAGGCGCCCTGGGTGGTGGGTTCGATTCCCATTCAGAGTAAATATTTATATGATGATGTTTGTGTCTCGGTGTTAAATGTATGTACTTAAGTAGTATATTTGTGATTCCTGTGTTGTCTGTTTTCCAAAACGCAAGTGCTTTTAGAGACTTACCACGGAGCTAGGTCAATGTATGAAATGTTGTGGTGTTACAGATGTTCACAACACCGAGGCATCATTCACGGGTTCCGACCCTGTAAAAACCTCTTTGCTCCCCTTTTAAACCCCCCCCCCACAATGTAGAACACTTTCATAGGCAGCTCATTCCAGAATCTCAGCGTACGTGGGAGAAAATGCCCCTGAAACCTTGTTAAATCTTGCGAGTCCTGAGGACGATATAGAGCGACATGGACTTCCCCGCTGGAAGGGACGACTGAGTAGTCCAGGTGTAGGTTTGTCTGACAGAGGCGAAGTCTGATCAGGGAAAGATTATCCCTTTCCCAAACGATATTCGTCTTTAGCTGTATCGTT
The DNA here is from genome assembly GCA_020976665.1 of Heortia vitessoides. Lineage (NCBI taxonomy): Eukaryota > Metazoa > Arthropoda > Insecta > Lepidoptera > Crambidae > Heortia > Heortia vitessoides. Next base: position 3,582,980 of record JACJUM010005599.1, read on the forward strand.
TATATTTGACAAATAAGGTTACAGCCCGCGTAACAGTGAGCGTCGCAGGAACCTATAGACGCTCGTAATTTCACAAGGATATCACTAGCGCGACCAACCTTGTGACTTGTAGATGCTGTGGTCACATTAACCAGTAATGTCACTGCCTCTCTCACCCTTCAAACCGGAACACAGCAATGCGTACACTGCTGTTTACCGGTAGAAATAAGTGAAAGATGATCTTTGTTTGAGTTCTACCTCATGTATTTAATGCAGATGCATTAAAGAGGAGCAAATGCTCCTTTAGTTCTATTTTAGACTCTTTAGACGTTAATTCCAGCACCAAGAGGGATGACGAGGCTGCTCCTCTATAATGAGAACTTCTATGCCCGATATATCAGCTGTGCGGTACCGGCAGAGTAGAATAGTACCTCCTGTACCAGGTGTCGTAAGAGGTGACTACAATACTAGCACCGAGAGGTGGCGGTATATCCATTAGAAACAGTATAGTTCAAATGCAGAGGGTGGGGATGGGCAGAAGCATCCCCGTCGCGAAAAGGGGAGTTTTCTCTATAATTGCCGCGCTTGATAAGCGTGTTGCCAATCGCAGAGCGCAGCTTTGGCGAAAATGCCCATCCCCGCCCTGTACATTTTAGCTGCCTTGTCTCGGATGGATATACCGCCATCTGTCGGTTCTGGGGAGGTACTATTCTACTCTGCAGGTACAACACGGCTTTAGTGTTATCCGAATGAGGGTGAAAAACCTTTATGATTCTTCATTAGAGGTCATGCATCACGGGTGAAATATTTTTTTGAAAATGCACCCTTAGCCCTTTCATACTAACTCTGCCCTCTCATTTTACCCCCGTAATAAGGGGGGGGGGGGCAAAGTTAGTATGAAAGTTCTACAAATAAACGCGAGTAAAATTGCGGGGCGTTGCTAGTAATTCATATAACCAGCTACTATAGTCTAATGCGGTAAGAAATATCATTTCAGAACGATAGAGGCGCCTAAAGTGGAAACCGTCATCATGTGCCAAAAGAAGTCTGGCCCGAAGCAGTGCTCCAAAACTGGATACACGACAGACTACATGACAGAAAACGAAATGTTAGAAGTCAGGTAAGTGTTTTTTTTTTGTATGACTAAGTCGACATTCAGGCATCCATTCCTCGTGATAGGATGTTACTGGCACGACCAACCTTGTTACTTGAAGATATTGTGTCGCATTTTATAATAATAACTTAACCGTGTTTAAATAAGTTTGGCCTGAGGTACCGGCATAGTAGAATAGTACCTCCCCCTGTGCTAGTTGTCGTAGAAGGGGACTAAAGTAAAAGTACCGATAGATGGCGGTATATCCATCCG
>JACJUM010005599.1:3593215-3627990 GCA_020976665.1 Heortia vitessoides
GTGTTACCGTAATTGTGTATTGTTACGCAATTTTGGGTAGTGTTACCGTAATTGCGTGTTGTTTGGGTTGTGTTACCGTAATTGCGCATTGTTACGCAATTTTGGGTAGTGTTACCGTAATTGCGTGTTGTTACGCAATTCCGGGTCCGCCTTAAATATCTTTGACTAACACGCAAGTGTTGAACGACTGTTTGTATATAGACTTATGTTATTTGTATGTACTGAAATGACATTAAATTATTTAATTATATAAAATAATATATGTTTTTATTTGTCTTTTTTAAAAAAAATTATAATTAAATCATAATACCCGTACATTTCTGGGTTTAGGGTAGGACAGGACATACGCCATTCGACCGGCCCCATTTTTTTGTTTCTACGCCAGCAGTGGACATCCAACTGCTAATAATACGCCCACAAATAGAATAAAATAACACATCTTACATATTAACCTATGAACTTACTCCAATATAAGTAATAACTTAAAGCAATGTGTTACGGACAACGATTTTTTTTATTAGACCAGTTTTACAATCACGCATACAGCCTGCGTGATAGTAAGCGTCAGCGCAGCCTATACACGCTCGTGATATCACAAGGATATCACTCACGTCCGACATCGTAGACCGCGTCACGTCTTAGACGATCCGCCCGATAGGATTACCGCGAAAATCGCAGCCCTTCCCCGCCCTCTCACGGGCACAACGCGATCGTTGACACTGCACATACAGTCGTATAACAGAACAGTACACCGCGTTAGCCGGCGAACGCGTGCAGTCCCTGCCCCCACGAGCGATAACCGACAGCCCTAGAGCTGCCGGGCTCACTCCGTCCGTCCTCTTTTGCAGAATTTCATAATTAAGTTCACCCCAACGACGGCCGCTCGAACCTAGGTCAAGCCTCTAGAGGCGCCTCGAGAGATCGCCGTCGGTCCCGCTCAATCTCGCGAACTTTGCGGCTGCGACCGCGCGATTCGCGGGATGAAAACGGGCATCGGACCTCTCATCTATAAGAGGCCCCGTCCTCTTTATTCGGTGGCGCTGGAATTGACGTCGTACGGAAAAAAAATAGGATATCACGAGCGCGAATAACCTTGTGACTTTAAGATATTATGACACGTTACACAGTAATTTCACTGTCTCTCTCACCCTTCAAACCAGAATACTGGCGGGCTCGATGGCGCAGGTGATGGTGATCCTATCTTGTGTCTTGAGGTCCATGAGGTCTACCTCACGTATCATCTCACTCATAGATGAGGAAAGCATCAAGTCAGAATTCTAGAAACTATTTATTGGATAAGGAGGATCTGCGAATGTATATGGAGTCTGAACCTGAATCCAATAACGGATAGAGACTTAGGTGTACTTTACATACAGATATACATACATCAGGTCCACCCATGTCCCACTGGGGTAGCAGAGACTATGCAGCGGGGACAAGCCCGAGGAGATGCAGTTGTAGTCGCCCAGCATTGTTGTTGTTCCCGGGTTTTGTAGTCCGATGGTAGTCGTCCTATCTTGTGCGCCAAGGTCGTGGGTTCGATCCCCACCCACCGCAAATATTTATATGTTGATATTTGTGTTTGTTCTGTGTCTAGGTGTTAAATATATGTATTTAAGTATTATATTCGTGATTCTTCTGTTGTTTGGCGTCCGTAACACAAGTGCTATAAGCGACTTACTGCGGAGTCAAGCTAATGTATGAGATGTTGTGTGAATTATTTTTTATTACATCATCATCATACCAGCCTCTGGAAGTCCACTGCTGGACATAGACCTCTCCAAGAGAGGAGGTCTTTTGCCCATTATTGCTGCGCTGGGCAAGCGTGTTGGCAATCGCAGAGCGTAACTTTCGCGGGATGCTGCTGCCCGTCCTCAGCCTGTGCATTTGAGCTGCACTGTTTCGAATGGATATACCGCCATCTGTCAGTTCTATTAACTTAGTCACCTCTTACGACTCACGGCCAAATTTTTTTATTTATTTTTTAATATTCATTTTTTATTATCATTAGCATAGCATTTAATATCTTATAATGTCGGACGGTCTAGAGACGAGTACTTATATGAAGATGACCTTTCCCTCCGGTCCTGTCCTATCCCTTTCCGGGAGACCGCAATATCGTTATGCAACTCTGACATTAGTAAACGCATCGAAGCGCGATTTTCCAACTTATTTTTTGTTTATGTTATTTTTTTCTTCTTTTTTGTGGCGTTCACTTATCAGCACTTAAGTTGAATTTAATTTAGTAGATATTATCAGCATATTATATTATTAAATTGTTTAATATGCGCAGTAATGGTCTGGTGAGTCTGGATTTAAAACCGACCGCAAAATTTGCATTAATGTGAAGATCACAGGGTCATGCAGGCTATATAGTGTGTTGCTCCGAGAGTAGGCTAGTAGCATTCAATTCGTTCAGCAATTGAATTCATAAATAATTCTTTAAAGAATTGAAATATAAAAACTGAAACGGAAACGAACGCTTTCTTCTCATGCAAGTGTGACTCAGTTCTTTAAATTCTTTGTCTTCAGCCGATGGGTAGCTAAACTTATTTTTGACGGGTATTCTGGGAAGCGAAAAATTTAATATTCATGGCGTATCAAGGCAAATAAAAGCTATCTTTTTGTATATTATATATTCAGCTACATTTAATATATTTTCAGAAAAAAAAATCATTACAAAATATTGTCCTGGATGAGTATCGAATCCCAGATTTATGACGCACAAGATATCACCACCATCTGCACCATCGGGCCTGTCATAATTGATACGAGTTATTCTATGACGAAAGATTTAATTTTCAGATTTACGTCGAAGTCTGCAGTTGGTTCACTGAAACACATGCACTGCACAAAGTTTGACATCGACATAATAGGACAATGGAGTCCTGTCAGTATACACTGGTGCCAAATATGGCGACAGAGAAACCACAAGAATCAAGGGCACTCTTTTTAAAGCAAGTAAGTGTTTATTTCTATAACATGGACAGACTGCACAGATATATAGAGCGGAGAGAATGGAAGAGTCGGTATAGGACGGCTGAGGCGAACATATCTTAACCAGGTAGAAGAGGTATTAAAGCGAGGCCAGGTCAGAGGTACCAACAATAAACGAGCATGTATAAAAGGACTAATGTAGGTAAAGGAAGAAGACAGGTATGTCAAGATCGTAGCAAGTGGAGATCCATAGTCTCTGATTATCCCGGTAGGACACAGACGTGATGTATGTATGTCAAATCATTATCATCATCACACCAGCCATTGAAAGTCCACTGTTGGACATAGGCCTCCCCAAGAAAAGGGTCATTGCTGCGCTAGGCAAGCGTGTCGGCAATCGCAGAGTATAGCCTCGCGACGGGGATGCTGCTGCCCATCCCCACTCAGTATTTGAGCTACTCTATTACGGATGAATATGCCGCCATCTGTCGGTTTTGGTACCTCAGTCGCCTTTTACGACACCTGGTACAGGGGGAGGTACTATTCTACTCTACCGGTAACTCATGGCTAGTTAGCTGTACTATATTGAATAAGTATTATTTTCTGTTTCAAGTTACTAGTGGCGAGTGCGACGTTGGTGCCGTTCTTCACCGCTGGACTTTGGTTTGGGACACCAACAGTCTTGATACCCCAAATGAGAGCGGAGGCCAACTCCACCGAGATCATCAGCGCGGAAATGGCCACGTGGATATGTAAGGCACTTATCTTATATGCCATAAAGTAATCATCACAGCGGCCGTAAAACGTAAAACACTGGCCTCCCCAAGAAAGTGGGGGGGGGGAGGGGGAAATCACCCATAATTGCCGCGCTGGGCAAGCGTGGTGTGGTATCGCATAGCGGAGCTTCACGATAGCTGTAGTTCGTAAATAATAATTCTATTTTTAAACGGCTTTAAAACGTCGTTGTAAGCCCGTTTAAAACGTTAAAATATATAATGTAGTCCATTACCAGTTAAACGATTTCCGGTATGTTTTATTTCTTTTAATTTTCAGCATCAGTTTTGGGATACGCCACCATACCCTGGATCTTCATCCTGCCAATCCTGATCGAGTACATTGGCCGCAAGAACACCTTCACCATCGTCACCATCCACTCCATTCTCAACTTCACAATGTTCTACTTCAGCCAAAATCCAACATTCATATTGATCACCGAGATACTTGAAGGTCTTCTACACGCTGCCACCTTGACGATTTGTATGGTAATCCTGGGAGAGTACACTTCTCCTCAATACAGAGGAGTACTTCTAAATATGAAGGCTGCCACGTTTTATTGGGGTTTATGGGTTGCAAACGCTATTGGAACATACTTTCACTGGAGCTACATCGCTCTATTGGGGCTGGCGACATCACTGTACAGTTTGACTGTCTTCTTTTGGCCCGAGTCGCCATTTTGGCTCGCAAAGGCAGGCAAATTCGAGGAATGCGCGAAATCTCACCGCTGGTTGAAGGGAACGAGTCCAGCCTCCGAAATGGAGCTGCGAGCGCTGATCGATTCTCAAATCGAAGAGCGGAAGAAGACAAAGAGGTTTAATCTGAACTTTGTAGTGGCGCCGGAGTTTTATAAGCCGGTTTTGTTGTCTGTGGCTGTGATGGTCATGAACCAGCTGTCTGGGAAGCAAGCGTACAGCATGTACGCAATAGACATAATAATGAAGATAACCAACAGCAAGTCTGCAGCATACAACGGCATGCTGACATTGGACGGGACAACTGTGTTAAGCATGTACGTCGGTTCAGTGTTATCTATGTATATAAAAAGGCGTACTATATTGTTTTCCTTCGGGTCGATAGCTGCTTGCTGTCTGTTGATAATATCCTTGTATCTATACCTTGTTAATGTATCCTTGCTCAGTGAAGATAAGTTCGTCTCTATCGGGTTACTGGTCTGTTTTTCTTTTGCTATCGGCATCGGGCCGGTCATGTTGGCGACGACGTTGTATGGCGAGTTGATTCCACTGGGTTTCAAGAGCCAATCCATCATCATGATACCTATAGCATTCGTCACGACGCAGTCGACTATATTGAAGACTTCGCCATACATATTCGAGATGTTTGGCTTGCACGGTGCGTTCTTCATCAGTGGAACACTGACTTTTGTGTTCTTGGGTGTTTTATATAAATATCTCCCAGAAACTAAAGATAAGACATTACAAGAGATTAACGAGCACTTTAAAAGGAAATGAACCTGTTATTGTGGTACCAGAATTACACAAGTTTGTTTTCTGCCGGTTTGAGTTACCAGTAAAATTACTTGCCGACTAATACCGTAGGTTACCGGCAGAGGTACCAAAACCGATAGATGGCGTTATATCCATCCGAAACAGTGTAGCTCAATTGTACAGGGCGGAGATAGTAAGCAGCACCCCCGTCGCGAAAGCTACGCTCTGCGATTGCTTACACGTTTGCCCAGCGCGGCAATTATAGGTAAACTTACTCTTTCTTGTGGCGGTCTTCGTCCAGCAGTGGACTTCTAATGGCTGTTATGACAATGATGATGAAAATTAATTAGACAAGATCTAATATCCTTAGACATACACAAAAGTTAGAAAAACTGGTAGTCTGCATTGGTACAACTCTCGCCTACTTCTACCGGCAAACAGCAGTGTCCGCATACCTGTGTTCCGGTCTGAATGGTACGTTAGTTATTACCGGGTAATGTGACATAACATCAAGTCACAAGACGTCAACGCAACGTGTGATAGCGCTATTCTTGTGTTAACATACGCGTGTATAGGTTTCAGCGATGTTAACAATCATGCAGACAATGTGCTTGTATGTGGATTCAGTCATAAGAAAGAAATTAGACAAGGTTTGGCATGTAATTTTTGGGAATAATCCAATCACACAACATCTTATACATTGACCTGACTCCGTGGTAAGTCGCTTAAAGCACGCGTGTTATGGACGCCAGACAACAGAGGAATCACAAATATTTATATTTAACATTCAGACACAGAACAAACACAAATATCATCATATAAATATTTGTTCTGGGTGGGAATCGAATCCACGACCCCTGGTGCACAAGACGGGATCACTACTATCTGCGCCATCGGGCAAATTAAGTGCCTCCGCCGACATCGAAGCCCGCGTTCTCTATGATTTTTTTGATAACTTAAACAAAACTCTCCCGTCGCCCTTCCACTGGCATTCCACGATCACAAACACTTCACACACATCCTTTTCGTTGAGGAGTACTCCGTATTCACCGACGAACGCTTGCAGTCCCTGACCCTCGATAAGCGACTGCATTAGTGCGGCTGGGCTCACTCTGTCTTCTTCTGCAAACAACTTAACTCACCCACGATGACCACTCGAGCCTCTAAGGCACCTTCGGGGATCACCATCGACCCTACTCGGGTACGCAGGTACAATCGGGCAAATTTTTTTCCAGGCCCCCCCAAGACGAGGGCAATTTTTGCACATAATTGCTACGCTGGGTGGCGAGGTGGCAATCGCAGAGCGCAACTTCGCGACGAGAATGCTGCTGCCTGTCTTTAACTGTTTAAAGATGCGTTGTTTCGGATGGATATACCGCCATCTGTCGGTTTTGGTAACATACAGTACACAGTCTTACAACACTTGGTAAAGAGGGAGGTACCATTCTACTCCAGGGCTAAAGGGCTCTCTCCTGGTCACTTGTTAATGAGTGGAGTCACCCCCTCTGGTGGCGCGTTAAACTTTGTGTATTTTTATTCATTATTAAAAACTGCAACAACAAAGATGATACTAAGTTTTTTTATTGAATACGCTATTGCACTTGAAAAATAATGCATATAGTACGTGTGTTTTGGAAACGCGGGAGCGTGGACTCGACCCGGAGAGCAAGGCTCGACTGACGAACAAACAGCGTACGTCAGTTTTTCCACTAGAACGATTTATTCCCCCACACCTTAATTCAGGTTTCCCTCCGGACTTTTATCCCCTCAAAAATTATTTTGCTATTGTTTTTAGTTTTGATACTACAACTTAAAAAAGGGTATTTTTGGCATACTATCTATTGATAGATACTGTCATTAACCAATTACGTAGCAGTTAGAGCCATTATTTCTCATTACTTCCGAAATTTTCTGCAATATTTCAGGATTTTCAGGCTAGGTTTTATTTATAATTTCCCGCAATTTCCCCTTTTTAGTTTTTCCCTTTTCCTTCCCCTCTTGACCAACTTCTTTAGAATTCTTCTTCTCCAGGAACTTCCCATGACAGCATAGGAAAAATGCGGATTCGAGCCCCACTTGACACTTGAGACAAGACAGACGGATTATTTTTCTAGTAAATATTATCTGAATATAATTCAGCATTGTCTATGCGTATCATAAAACCACTAAAACTCTTTAAATTTCTAGACTTATTTTTTTTTAATTATCGTAATATGAATCGGCCATATTATGTCAGGGTGAATAACCTTTCTCAGTGACTTTTATTCATAAAGATAACGTAACAAAATTAAATGTTTTTCAATACTTTAAATCTAGTTTACTCCTAGTAAGAACAAATACAAAACACATCAATAAACGCAGTGTTGTCTTTTGTATTTGTTATCGCGTAATCTATTCTTCTTAGTTTCTTCGTTCAAAAGGGGGGATGAAAAGTTGTATTGTTAGAGCTAGAAGCTTAAAACGTATTATTTAGGCTATTGATTTGTATATATAAATAAATATAACATTCAAAGTTTATATACTTTAAAGTAAAAAGGTGGCCAAAGAAACTACTGCACGCGGACGAAGTCGTGGGCACAGATTGTACTAAATAAATACATTGATTGGCCCGAGTGCGCAGATGTTATTGATCCTATATTTTGCGTTAAAGGTAGCAAGATCAAACCATTGACGTGTTTAGGGTAATTTTTGCCTCCGACATGGCATGGCGAAGACGTGGGCGACGTTTAATATTTAGTATCATAACTTTCTATTTTTATTTAGTTTATTCTATAGACAAGAGCTCGTGACAGACATTTTGATTTGGTTTAATTCTATTTTAAATTTATTTTATTTATGTTTAATAATAAATATATTTAGCCGTGCCGTGTTGTACCGGTAGAGTAGAATAGTACCTCCCCCTGTACCAGGTGTCGTAAGAGGCGACTGAGGTACCAGAATCGACAGATGCATCCGAAACAGTGCAGCTCAAATGCACAGGGCTGGGATGGGCGGCAACATCGCCGTCGCGAAAGCTGCGCCCTGCGATTGCCAACACGCTTGCCCAGCGCGGCAATTATGGGCAAATTCCCCATTTCTTGTGGAGGCCTGTGTCCAACAGTGGACTTTGGTGGAATGACGATGCGGATATCTTTTTAAAATAAAAAAAAATACCTAAATTGCTTATACAACATATAAATTCAGCTAGTTAGAGCCCAGCGGTTTTTAAAGCCGACATAATTACAAAGGCAAAGTTAATATATATTTATAGGCTGCTATGATAAGTAGGTATAGAAATACTGAACACATAAGAATTTTCTAATGTGATGTCGTAAATAAACACATTATTTGCGCTTACATAGTAAACGCTGGCTGAACCCAACGAGATAGATCAAAATAATGTACTGCAGCAATCATAAAAAGTTCTACAAAAAAGTCGGCGGTAGTATAATTGACTTAGTCATTGCAAAAACATGAGGTTTTTGGGACAGGAATCAAAAAATCATATTTGTTCAGAAATCAATAAAAATTGTTTCATACACAAGCAAATGAGTCTTTAAGCACTTTTTTAGTTTGTTTTAGTATTTGATTTGATGGTAATTAATTAAAATAACGTACAACATATACAGTTAATTATAAAAATAATGAAAATATCCCGTTCTAAAACAGTTATGTTGTTTTAGCAAAAAATGATTTGCAAAGATTTAGTGGTATAAAATTTAACCAAAACAAACGCAGTAATCACATTTTTATTGATTATAATTAAGAACTGAACTTAAAATAATCTTATGGACAATTTACGTAAAGGGATTTGTCATGTTTTAATATCTACAACATTTGCAGTTGGCCTGCTGACTTTTTTTCCATAAGATTTAGTTGACAAACATGTTCTTCTTGTACAAATTTGGCCACCATTAATTAATAAATTGTTTAAAATAACGAAGATTCGTTTCGCATATTGTCCGCGACACGTACAATTTAAATTTACAATACAACCTGTGTTGTTTATTTTTAACCTTGTAAATCTTATTGTTATGATCTGTGTCAGGCCTCCCCAAGTAATCTCCTATATGACCGGTTGTTTGCGGCCTGTGTCCAGCGCGAAACTGCGGTCCCAATCAGATCGTCCGTCCATCCTGCGGGTGGACGCTCTACGCTGCGCTTGCGCACTTCAACTTACTAATCCGCCAGGCATTGTCGGTAGCTTTGGTTCTGTTACGAATCTCCCCATTCCTGATTTGATCACGCAAAGAGACTCCGAGCATTGCCCTTTCCATAGCTCGTTGAGCTATTTTATTTGGCTTAGAAGGTCGCGGGTAAACGACCATGTTTCACTGCCATAGGTCATCGCTGGTAACACACATTGGTCGAAGACTTTCGACGTGAGACACCGAGGGATCTCCGCAATATTTATTTAGTTATAAACAATGATTAAACAACGTATGTCGATTCACACGTGTACTGCATATATTATGTTCTAAACGGTATTCCGATTTCACGACAAACCTGACAGCAAAATAAATAAAACTACAACTTCATAAACAAACCCATTTATTTTCTGAAATACGCCTCAATTTCAATAAGCGTCTTATCTTTGGTCTCCGGCAAATATTTGAACAGCACAATCAAGCATACCATGACCGACACACCGTAGAAGAAAAACGTGCCATGCATTCCAAACGAAGCGAAAATATATGGCGAGACCTTCAATAAGGTCGCTTGCAACAACATGAACAATAAAGATAGAATAACAATAGATTCCGACTTATAGTTTATCGGCAACACTTCGGCGTATAAACAAGACATCAGTATTATAGGTCCCAAGCCGATAGCAACTGTATAAACTATCAATAAGGTTATAGACGCGTATGTGTTCTCTCGGAGCACGGCTAAACTCGCCAAATACAGATACAAAGACATCAGCAACAGGACGCCAACGGCCAGCGATCCGAACACGAACAATAATGTCCTCCTTCTTAAATATCTGGCTACACCACAGCCTGCGTACATAGAGATGACAGACAGACCATCGAGGATCAACATGCCATTGTATGCTGCAGTTTCGCTTCCAGTTATCTGTTTTATTATATCAATAGAATACGTCGCGCATATCTGCTTACCCGACAGATTATACATAGTCATCATGACTAACGATAGCAACATCGGCTTGTAAAACAACGGCTCCATCATGAAGCTGAAGTCACTCCATACCCTGCTTTGGTTCTGTTTGTTTAACATTTGGGATTGTATAATTTCATCCAATTCCGCTTCGCTATTCGGATTGACACCATTCAACCAGCGGTGAGCGGTTCTGCACTCCTCGTACGCGCCCTGCGTCGCCAACCAAAACGGGGACTCGACCCAGAACACTGCGGTCAACGTGTACACAGATACAATGAAACCCAACACAGCTATGTACCTCCAATGGCAGTACGTGCCTACAGCATTGGCGGCCAATATACCCCAGTATATACTCGCTCCTTTTATCGGAAGCAGTATTGCCCTGTACTTTGGTGATGTGTACTCTACGATGGACACAACGGATATGGTTAAAGTGCCAGCGTGCGACAGGCCCTGCACGATCGCCGTGAGCAGCAAGTGTGTTGTTGTTCTGCTGTGCATGAAGAAGATGAACACTAGGTGCGTGTTGAGGGATAGGAGGATGAAGAGTCGCTTCCTGCCGAACTTTTTCAAAAGTACTGGCAGGATTAGAGTCCACGGCACCGCAGCGTATCCGGACACGGATGCTGTGAACAGGATATGTACTTAATCAATTCATCATCATCATACTAGTCATTGAAAGTCCACTGCTGGATGTAGGCCTCCCCAAGAATGGGGGAATGTTTTCCATAATTTCCGCCCTGGGCTAGCGTGTTGGAAATCGCAGAGCGCAGATATCGCGACGGGTATGCTGCTGCAAATCCCCGCACTGTGCTTTTGAGCGGCAATGTTTTGGATGGATATATCGCCACCTGTCGGTTTTGGTACCTTAGTCTGGTCTTACGACACCTGGTACTGGGGAAGGTGCTATTCTACTCTGCCGGTACCTCACTGCACATTTAGTAATTGACAAATATTGTTTGCCGTAGTGTACTGGTAGAGTAGAATTGTACCCTACTGTTCCTGAAATCGTAAGAGGTGACTGACATACCGGAACCAACAGATGGCGGTATAACCAACGGAACAGCATCAAATGCAATAGGGGGATGACGCATGAGTAGCATTCTCGTCATGGCACTTATGGACAAATTCCCCCTTCCCTGAAGAGACCTCTGAAAAAGAGCTCTGTTTCATTAAGTGCACTTGTCTAGGTTAATCTGTGTAACTACATCGTCATTTTAATAAAACTACTCTATAAACAGCTTTAAAATGCGACTTCTATTATTTTATGAAAAGAAATCAGTTACCTTTCGGCAACCTTCTCAAGAATCTCATCAAAAGAGTAGTAAATGCATTACTTGATATTATCATGGGGCTAAAGCCGTGAGGTACCGGCAGAGTAGAATAGTACCTTCCCTTGTACCAGGTGTTGTGAAAGACGACTGAGAACACGCTTGCCCAGCGCGGCAATTATGGGCAACATTTTCCTTTTGTTGGGGAGGCGATGTGATAATGAGATGGTGATGTGATAATCATTGGGCTCTCCACGGAAGGCGAAATTTACCCATAATTTCTGCGCTGGACAATTGTGGCAGTCTCAGCGTAGCTACGCGATGGGAGTGCTGCTGCCCATCCCTTCTCTGAAACATTTGAACTGTCCTATTTTAGGTGGATATACCGCCGCTGTACTAGAGGTAGACTTCTTACAAAAATCGTCTGCATTGGTACCTCACTCACATATATTTCTACCAGCAAATTGCAGGGTTCGCATTGCTTTGTTCTGGTTAGAAAGGTGAGAGAGGCAGTGAAATTACTGGGTAATGTGACATTGTATCTTTAGTTCACAAGGTTGGCGACACGCTAGTGATATCTTTGTGTGTCAGACACACGTTTATCATCAAGCGGATCGTATCTTTGTTTGCTGACTTCATAATAAAAAAACAATATGTCGGTTTCGGTACCTTGCGTCGTGCTACACCTTACAGGAGGTACTATTCTACTCTGCTGGTACCGCACAAGTGTTACTTACATAACCACGATGCCATTTCTGGTGTCACCGCATCAGTGGAGTTGCCCTCTCTCCTGAGTTGAGGGATGAACACCGTCGGTGCCCCCAGACATAATCCACACGTGAAATTTGGCACCCAAATTGCACTGACTATTAGAATCTGTAATAAATGAGTCAGTACAGACAAGATAGAAGACAAAAGGCACCGAGGTACCTCCCCCAGTGCCTGGTGTCGTAAGAGGCGACTAAGTATATCAATCCGAAACAGCGCAGCTTAAATATGGTGAGGATGGGCAGCATCATCCTTATCGCAAAGCTGTGCTCTGCGTTTACCACCACGCCTGCCCAGCGCTTCAATTATTGGAAAAATCTCCCTCTATCTTGAGGAGGCCTATGTCCAACAGTGGAATTGTTATAGCTGATATGATGATGATGACAGGATTATTAGCACATACTTCAAAAAGTGAACTAACCCAGCGGTTGCGCTCGCGTTCACTGGTAGAACAAACGTCTTTTATGTTTCGCTGGTATTGATCTTAGCGTGACATAGCCTACACCTTTCTCGATAAGTAGGCTATGTAATACAATTTTCTTCTGACCTCATAGTATAGCTCTACGTTGATATGCCAGACAGTAAGCTTCTCATTTTTATACATACATATAATATATTATAGAAACAACTTTGAATATCAGAAAATTCTCATACTAACATTGCACGCCCCCTTTACCGCTCTGTCTCTCTCGCTCTTAGGCGGGTTAACTTTGCTCGAGTGGAAGGGACGCGTGCCTTTCACTTTTTATGTCTGTCTCTCTCGCTCTTGGGCGGGCTAACCATGCCCGAGTGGAAGGGACGCGTGCCTCTCACTCGCTCTCATTGTGAGCGCATAACGTGAGCGGAGCGTAACGCAGTTTCTTGAAGTGTCACCCGGCAAACCAATTTATAAGACGTTGTCACGTCAAAATATTTTACACGACGGCTACTTAATCCTGGGTCTGTGCTTTAAGGGCACCCGCGAGTGATCGCCGTTGGTCTCGTTCCGATCCCACAACCTCGAGAACCTTCTGGCACAAGTGTTTGAGTTCACAACACTAAAGGGCTCAACTTTTCACGGGCCCGATGGCGTAGATGGTAGTGATCCTGTCTTGTACGCCAAGGTCGTGGGTTCAGTCCCCATGTTATCTGGCGTCCGTAACACAAGTGATTTTAGCGACTTACCACGGAGTCAGGTCAATGTATGAGATGTGGTGGAAAAATTATATATTTATAATTGTATGTGGAAACTATGGAATAGTAATTACCTGTCTCAACAATGGAATCCATGAGTTTGTTTCACGATTAAACTTCGTACTATTTTCCAAATCATTCTTGATATTCTCCGCCGGCACCTGGTGGTAAACGTACTGTGTGGCCATGTCTGAAATAATTGAGTTTAAAACCGAATGACGCCCTCTCAAAATTAGTCGTATATTCTTTACAAATTTACACAACCGAAACTAATATCTCGCTTCACATCTGTACATACATATAAATCAAATTGAAGTGTCTGTGTATAACTTCGATTTAACGGATTTTTTCTAAAGGCATATGAAAATGGAGACAAACAACACTGATCATCAAGACACATCTCTTAAACCAGGACAAAAAAAATCACCCTCCATTGATGCAGCTACTCATAAAGCTTGGGCTTATGAAGAACTTCGTAAAAGTTATGGACAGGAGTGATGACGGCTTATTATATTTAAAAGAATGAAATCCTAAGCTGTGTCAAGCAAAAATTTAAGAGGGCATATTTGTTGGCCCCCAAATCAGTCAATTGATCAGGCATTGAATTAGGCAGAAAAGCTTAGTAATTTAGAAAAATTTGCTTGGGAATCTTTCATGAAATTAACTTCCAATTTCCTAGGAAATCACCGATCAAGTAACTATAACTGTATTTATACTATACTTTGTGCAGTAATATGTCATTAAAAATACATTTTACTGTTGGACATTAAAATGAGACGTTCCTGAAGCAAAATACAGACGAAAATCAAAAAGTAAATACATGTTAATGTAGCAATAAATCGAAATAACTTCATTTTGTTATTTCGATTCCCTCGGCATTGCGTTAATATATCAGTCAGTCAGTCAGTCAGCTTCTTCTTCAGTACGTACCTGTCAGGCACTTCAGTTATGACATTTAATATTTTGATGTTAGAAAAAAGGTAACAAATACTTTGTAGTTTTCATCTCGACGAGTCAACTCTCTGTGAAATCCTGTAGCTAATTAGGACATTTATATTTTATGAAATAGAAGGATAAATCAAACGATGTCAGATGACTTAAGTATTCTAACTTCATTGTTTATTTATTCATTCATCAATTATAATACGAACTAAGCAAGGCCACCGCATTAATTTATTTATTCAGAATGATACTAAAAACTATTTACATAAAAAACATACATTTGCAATAATACAGTTTGCACATCAGAGTTAAACATTGACTATAATATAGCCTACATGTAGCTGTGCGCTACCGGCAGAGTAGAATAGAACCTTGCCTTGTACTAAGGGGCCTTAAAAGGCGACTACATAGCCAACCCAAGCAGTGTACTTCAAATGCAAGAGAGCAAGAATAGGCACCAGCATACTCGTCGATACTCGAATTTTTTCGGGCGAAAATATTGCTGTTCAGCTCAGACGTCAATTCCAGCGCCACCGAAAAAAGAGGGCAGGGCCTCTCATGGATGAGAGGTCCGATGCTATTTATCCTGCGTACCCGGCGGCCGCGGCCGCGCGTTTAGCTACGGTCGCGCCCGCAAGGCTCGCGGGATCTGAGCGGGAGCGACGGCGATCGCCCGAGGGCACCCCCAGAGGCTCTGCGACCTAGGCTCAGGCGGCGAGGGGGGGGGGGGGGGGGGGGAAATCAATTTTGAAATTCAGCAAAAGCGGACGAACGCATGTGCGGTGTTAATGATCGTGTTGCGCCAGTGAGTCGCGGTCGCGGTCTACGATGTCGGACGTGCGCAAAGTTTTGCTCTGCGATTGCTACCATACCCACCGCGGCAATTATGGGCAAATTACCGTAGCGAGGTACGGGTAGGGAGGGGCAGCCCCCCCCCCCCCCCCCGCCCCACCCTGAGCGGGATGCGGGTTGAGACGGGAGTCATTCAATCTCATTCTCAGTGCTCCACACGTAACGACGTATCGTGTATTAAAAATTGGACATACTTAATCGTTGTTGGATACATCCTTAAAAATTTCGACTTTGCTAAAGATGCCGAAACTGCTAATATTAAGCAGAAATTTAATCATACTTCTTCACCCTGGCTGGTTTATTCTAAACGTCTCAAAAGGTGCGTTGTGTTTATATTGCGTACTATTTCCTTTCAAAAATAGTAGCTGGAATTTTGGGTTCATTTGTAATGTTCATTTGACGGGCCCGATGGCGCAGATGGTAGTGATCCTGTCTTGTGCACCAGAGGTCGTGGGTTCGATTCCCACCCAGAGCAAATATTTATATGATGATATTTGTGTTTGCTCTGTGTATGGGTGTAAAATATATGTATTTAAGTAGTATATTTGTGATTCCTCTGTTGTCTGGCATTCGTAACACAAGTGCTTTAAGCGACTTACCACGGAGTCAGGTCAATGTATGAGATGTTGTGAATTGAATTTATTATTATTATATTATTATTATTATTAATTCAATCATTTTGCCGTTTTAAAAATATCCATGAACACTGTGTAAAGCATATCTCATCACAATATCATAAGTATGCAGTCAACGACGCAAAAAAATATATCGGAGCAAATGCCTTTGGATATAATGATGAACGGCTCATCAGACAGAAATACAGAAAAATAAAAACATACTGGTATCTATAATAGCTTCAGTTATTTTTTCAGCACTCATGACTTGCCTTTGAGATGTAGAAAGATTAGGAAGGCATTCTTGAAGACCTTTTAAATTTAAAATTAAATGAATAAATAAATATGGAATATGGCAAAAAAATGGCACGTATACTTCCCCACAGATTCAAAATGTTGTAAATTATTGATTCGTGCGGCTTGGTCGTAAGGAATGAAATTTTTCAGGTAGCATAGAAAGCTTATGCGTATAGTGTCATGGCAGATAAGTCATGTGACATGGCTCTGAATTCTCTGACGATCTTAAGGATTTTACATGACTGTGACATTACTGGAGGGCAAGGACTGTAGAATAGCTTGTATAGCGAAGAGACGACAAGAGCGTTCCTGCGAAGTCGAATAGGAAGCCATTTAACCTTGGTACGAAAGTTGGACACATGATCAAACTTACGTAAACCGAAAATAAATCTTATTAAGAAGTACATAGCATTCATTTTCAGTTTTCTATTCACGATTCTATTCATTTAGGTGTAAACCACGCGTATAAAATATACACTTTCAGTGTATATTTTACGAGTTGGTAATTCGTAAGCTAGATAAATAGTTTCCAGTTTTGTGACATATGTTGATTACTATCGTCTACATCGGTTCGAGGACATTAGAATAAATTTGCAACACGTCCATACTTTTCAATGACTTGGGTATTATACCGGTAGAACTATGGCAACTATTTGGAATTATATCTATTTCCGTGTATTTGGTTATCTTTTCGTTTATTGTGTGTTTGGATCTTATAGGTATTTGTTGCAGCAATGTCTAAACATAAACTATATTGTCTAGAGTTGTCAACCGCTATACCAAATATTGCTTGGAGATATGGGAGTCCATATCAAAATAAGAAGCCTGAATGTGTAAAGCAATTGTCACGCATCTTCGTGCCTGACAACCGTCTGCGCATTCGATCCGGACGAAGACATCGGCTGTTTGCGCTTCTGCCGTGTCGTACTGTAGCGCGTGCGCAACGACCTTCATTTCGCATACAGCAGGCACTTACGCACTCGTATTGTCTCACCCGGATTTTGATGTATTTGTCGACAACGTCAAATCATTAATAATTGTACCCGATGTAGAATAATTTATTTTTATGTTACATTTTCATAATTGTGTAATTTGGATAACCCGTGTAATTGTTTATCGTGTAGGGTATAGGGCATATTGTAATGTATTGTCTGTTATGATGTTTTCCATGTTCCAGTGGATCTTGCAGGCGGTCATCCAGAATGTGGCAAGACTTATATTTGTAATAAGGGCATTTTTTTAATGAACATACACTGTGATAAGCATTGATGTAGGACTGCGGCGACCAAGTCGTGTCGTTGTATGTAGTCAATGTTGATTAAGTTTCACAAGGTTATGGTGTTGTAAGTTTTCAGAAGTTTTATTGCAGCGACGACTGAAATCTGATCCTGGTTCAAGTTCTTTTATGTATGTTCTACAATTTCGTGTTGCTATAATCTGATCTTGTATTGCAAGCGTACCAGGTGTCGTAAGAGGCGACTGAGGTACCGGAACCGACAGATGGCGGTATATCCATCCGAAGCAGTGTCATCACACCAGCTATTGAAAGTCTATTACCGGATATATGCCTCTCCAATAAAGGAGGTTTTTTGCCCATATTTTCGCGCTTCTTTTCAGTTTTAAACCATTAGTGTTGACTTTATTTTAATTAAATACAATTAAACTTTCTTGGTTTTATCGAGGTACGAAGTACCTAAAACCTGTTTAAACATTTTTACGTGTGATATACTTGGTACCTACTGATATACTTGGCCTGTATACCTACATCGGTACTTAAGTATTCGTGAACTGGGTAATGCTTCCTATTATTTTTTTTAACTACCTCGTCGTCATCATTTCATCCATTAGAACGTCCAGTCCTGTCCAGCACTGAACGTTAGGCAGGCGTAGTGATAATCGCAGAACGTGAGCAGCGTCCCTTTCGCGAAGCTACGTAAGTTCATCATACCAGACATTGAAAGTCCACGGCTGGACATAGGCCTCCCCAAGAAAAGTGGAACTTTGCCTGCCACGCTGGGCAAGCATGTTGGCCAAATTCCCCTTGTTGGCCTTTTCTTGGGGGGGTCTAAATGATGAATCGAACTTAGTAGCCTCACCAAACGGTGAAATGCGAGGATAAAAACAGCAGTAAGGTCAAGTCGTTTTTCATGACTCCTGCCCACAAATCATTGAATGTTAATTTCACTTTCATTTACATAATTATTACCTTTTAATGGACCTACTTTATAACCGGTGTTGCGTCATTCGATCTTGGAATAGCGCAAAGACTGGCGATAGGGCAGATGGTAGTGATCCTATTTAAGTCTTCAGAGATAATTTCAAATAGGACCATTTGCATGTGTATAGCAATCAGCGTGATCCAGCATAGAACCTATCATCAATCATTGCAAACCCTGGCTGAACCTTTGATGATAGATCAAAATAATGATCTACAGTCATCTTCATCTCTCATACCAGCCGTTAGAAGTCTAATGCTAGTGATGAAGTTTTTTGGCCATAATTGCCGCGCTCAGCAAGCGTGTTGGCAATTGCAGAGCGCACCAACAGGGATACTGCTGCCCATTTCCGCCCTGTGCATTTGAGCTGCTCTGTTTCAGATAGATATGTGCCACCTGGTGCAGTGGGAGATACTATTTCTAATCTATCGATTCGCCACGGCAATGCCATGTACTACATAATTGTACTCCTTCATAAGATTTACAAAAAAGTGCACGTTGGCAATTGTCCGAGGGATACCCTCAATAATCTTTTTCTTCCACATGTTATGATAATGGTGATCCTCATTGAAGCCATTCAAAGCCGGGGCACTTCGCTAGGTTGTAAAAAAATCGACAAAAGTTGTTTTTAAATTTACCGTTTCTTTGCAGATTTGCGATAGGAAATAAACAAGTTAGAGAGCTAATCGTTATACAGACAGACGAGCTCAAATTCATCGTCATCTGAGCAGTCGGACGTCCACTGGATGTAGGCTTTCAGAAAAGGTCTCCAATTGTATGCAGCCAGCACCCAGCGTAATCCATTGTAGAACATATATAATTTTAACGTCTCATTACATCGATACTTGACCCGATAGCGCTTTTGGTAGTGTTTCTACTTGAGCGCCAAGGTCGTGAGTTCGATCCCCACACAGGACTATAATTTATATGGTGAATATCTATATTTGTTTGTCTGGGCCTAGCCTAAACTGGTTTATCCTATCAGGCTTAGTACAAATTAGTTTGGACTAGGCTATACTAGTTAATCCTATCGTGTATAGGAACAACTAGTTTCGCCTAGGCAAAACTGGTTTGTCCTGAAATCGGGTTTGGCCGGTAACATATATATTTAAATATTCTAAATGAAGTACCTACAGAGTAGAATAGTATACCTTCATATGTACCAGGTGTCGTAAGAGGCGGTATATCAATCCGAAACAGCGCAGCTTAAATGCTACAGCGCGGCAGTTATGGGCGAATTCCCTCTATCTTGGGAAGGCTTATATCCGACAATGGACTTTCTGTGGCTGATCCGTTTATTTATCTACACAAATTTATGGATTATGCCTACACCTACTTATAATATTTATTAATATATACATAACAGTTCATCACCACCATCATATCAGCCATAAGACGTCCAGAGCTGGACATAGGCCACCCCAAGAACCTGGGCCGGTACCACACTGCATAATACGAGGCGTGAAAAATATTATTTTTTATAAAAAGATAATTTTATATAATAAGCCGTGATATTTTTAACCTCATAAATATAATACTGGTTCAATTTGCCTTAGTTTAATATTTTGTGGGGGAAAAAAATATATCGTACTTTTTAGTGTTTTAATATTAATATTTTTAATTTAGTTAAGTTCTGCTTTGTGTATTTTTTCTAAAACCTTTTTTGGCGTGTTCTTTTTTTATAGCTTAATGTGCGGTTTTTTTATTGCCGACGGGTGGGCCCCATGGCGCAAATAGTAGTGATCCTGTCTTGTGCGCCAGAGGTCGCGGCTTCGATCCCCACCCAGGACAAATATTTATATGATGATATTTATATTTTTTCTGTGTCTGAATGTTGAATAACGTATTTAAGTAGTATATTTGTGATTCCTCTGTCGTCTAACATCCGTAACAGAAGTGTTTTAAGCGATTTATCACGGAATCAGGTCGATGTATGAGATGTTGTGTGAATTAATTTATTTTAAGGTTTTTTTTTTGTATTTTCTTTTTATTTTGTAGTCATCTGGGGAAATAAATAAACTTGGTTCTTAAAAATTTATATTATTTATTATCTTAATCTGATACTAGCATGGTTAAACAGTTTCATCCGTGTATCTTCTTGTCCCATAAGAATATGGGAATAAAATATAATTTATTTGTTTAAAGATACTTGTGCTACGAGTCACTGTAGTCTAAGTAAAGTTGGATGGAGTGGAGTAGACTTTTTCGATTGGCCAACTCTACTTTTTTGACAACCACTCCCAGCACAATTAACTAAAATTTGTTTAGTCGACTATATTATCAAATATCAAAACCTTTTATTAAGACTGTTAATTTGTTCGTAAAAAGATTTAATCTTCAGTTATTTTCGAGACTGCGAAAATTTATAATATGCAGTGGGTTCACCCGAACCAGCAAAGTTTTAAAAGTGGTCTATAAAAGAAAAGTCTTTGGGAACCACTGGTCTATAGTAAGTTTACATGATGTGGACCTCTTAAAGGTCGTCTGCATTGGATGCTGTGTTCCGGTGTGAAGGGTGAGGGACGAAGGTAAATTACTGGGTGATGTTGACAAGGTTAGCAACTCGTTAGTGATATCCTTGTGATATTACAAGTGTTTGTAGACTGCAGTGGCGCTTATTATCACGACTGTACGCTTGTTTATTGATCTGGTCTAACAAGAAAACATGTAAAATAATTTCCAAAATCGCTTCAAATATCTTCTCTTAATGAAATAATATAGATATAATAAACGTTGATCTCTAATTATTTTTGAAGTGTTCCTCTATCTCTTGTAACGTTTTATCTTTAGTCTCCGGCAGGTATTTGTATAGAATTCCGATACAAACAAATATTGATATACCACTCAAAAGGAACGCCCCGTGCAAGCCCAACGTCTTGAAAACGTATGGCGAAGTCTTCAATATGGTCGACTGTGTTGTGACGAATATTATTGGTATCACGATAACCGATTCACTTTTAAATCTCAACGGTATCAACTCGCCATACAAGGATGTCGCCATTAGAACCGGGCCCATTCCGATGGCCAATGAAAAACCGACCATCAAACCGATAGATAAATACGTATGTTCGGTTATCAAAGATATGCTTACTAAATATAAATACAAAGACATCGTCAACAGAAACAAAGCTGCAGTTGATGTGAAAAAGAACAATATAGTACGCCTTTTTATATACAAAGATAACACTGAACCGACGTACATGCTTAACACAGTTGTCCCGTCCAATGTCAGCATGCCGTTGTATGCTGCAGACTTGCTGTTGGTTATCTTCATTATTATGTCTATTGCGTACATGCTGTACGCTTGCTTCCCAGACAACTGATTCATCAACATCACGACTATAGACAAAAGGACGGGCTTATAAAACTCCGGCGCCACCACAAATTTCAGATTAAACCTCTTTGTTATCTTCTTTTCTTCCATTTGAGATTCGATCAGCGCTCGCAGCTCCATTTCAGAGTCCCGACCGGTACCCTTCAACCAGCGGTGGGCTTCCTTGCATTCTTCGTACCTGCCTTTCTTCGCGAGCCAAAATGGGGATTCGGGCCAGAAGAACACTGTGCAGGAGAACAATGAAGTCACAAGTCCAAATAGAGCGATGTAACTCCAATGTGTGTAAGTGCCAATGGCGTTTGCTATCCAGATGCCCCAATGGCCGGTGGCAGACTTCATGTTGAGGAACAACCCTCTGTATTTCGGGGAGGTATATTCCCCTAGTATGACGAGACCGGTGGTCAGGACCGCGGCGTGGGCTAATCCTTCAATAACCTCACAGATTAATATAAGAGCAGGATTGTTGCTAAAGTAGAACACTGTGAAGACGACCATTGAGTGGACGACTATGATGGTGAAGGTTTTCTTCCGGCCAATGTACTCCATCAGGAAGGAGAGAATGAATATCCAAGGTATTGTGGCGTAGCCCAGAGCTGATGCTGGAAAAGAGGAAAAATAAATGAATTACTTTGAGAGGTTTTGTGCAATTGTGAATTATTGTAAGATATTATTTACTAAAAAATAATCGATTTGTCAACACGCTTGCCACACGCCCATCGCGCCAATTATGGGTAAAAAACCTCCTTTCCTATAACGGAGAGGCCTATTTCCAGCAGTGGAGTTTTAAATGGCTGGTATGATGATCATGATGACGAATCAATTTGTCTCAGGTATCAGTCGGGACTCGAACCTGCATCTTGCCCCATACGGGGGCCTGCACTATCAAATTTTTTCTTGAGTTGCTTTTGTGCTAAGAATCAATGTTGAAGGTTTATTTACAAACTTAAATACCTATATATACTAATATTATAAAGCGGAAGAGTTTGTTTGTCTGTTTAAACGCGCTAATCTCAGTATCTAATGGTCCGATTTGAATAATTCTTTTTTTTGTTGGATAGTCCATTTAAAGAGGAAGGTTTTAGGCTATGTAACATTACGCTGAGACTAATAGAAGCGAAGTGTCAGTGAGAAATGTTGCAAAAACGGGGAAAATTATTCACATTTGAGGTCTTTCGTCGAATGCGCTGCATAAACGGTTTAAGTTATTCAAAAACTATGTATGAAAGAATTATTCCTTTTTAATAATTAAAAAAAAGGCCGCGACAGTATATGTCTATCTCTCAAGATTTACTCATAATAACATTATTTGTCGAAGAAGGCTTGCTACCAATATAATGTGCAAGCATGCCGCGCGGCGGCGGGTGAGGGGGAGGTGGGCCTCGTCCCAACGCCGTGCTTGCCACTACCACTCGCGAGTGTATCTTTGCGATGTACCATGCCGCGCGGCTCAGACGCGTGGTCGGCTCCCCACGGAACGGTTGAATACAGCGTGCTTTATTTTAAACAAAATTAAAAATATAATTTATGCCAAAGTACTTTTACCCATTATTTTTTTACATATTATTTAAAAAAGTCTTATTCACGATTATACAATAACATAAACCAACGTGAGCAATCAAAAAATAATCTCGATAGAGTTTCCGACAACCACGCGAACGAAGTCGCGGGCACAGCTAGTAAACATTAAAATTTCAAATTATTACAAGTGTGAAGCAATCAAGAATTATCAAATAGTTATTTCATTACTTCGAGAGGCTTTATGCGTAGAAAATGCTAAATTATATTCAAAGCCGTGAGGTACCGGTAGAGTAGAATACTAGAGGCAATTAAGGTACCAAAACCAACAGATCGCAGTATATCTATCGGAATCAGTGATGATCAAATGCACAGGACGGGGGTGGGCAACAGCAGCCCCACCGCGGGAGCTGCGCTCTGCGATTGCCCACACGCTTGCCCAGCGCGGCAAATATGGGCAAAATTCCTCCAAGGAAAGGTGGACCTTTCATTGGGGAGGCCTATGTCCAGCAGTGGATTTCTAATTGCTGTAATGATCATGATAATTGTGACTACGGAGAGGGAGGAGGAGCCTACCTTTTCATCCTGAAAAATCTTACTATTCTTATTCTTTCACTGGAGTTGGTAGACAGCTGATATCAGCTATCTGATCCCGATGCCATGAACTTTTCATGATCGTAAGGCTAAGTCTAAGTAGTGTATCGGTCGCAGTCATCTGGTTAAATCTCCTGTTTGATTGAATGACTAGGCCGAACGTCAAATCAGTTGGCGGATTCAGCGGATAGTAACAGCCTTTTAATTCATTTTTATTCCAATCTAACTAACTCTTAATTGTCAGACAGACAGACAGTCACTTTCGCATTTATAATTAGTAAGGAAGTAAGGACAAGGAATAATATTGTTCTAAAACTAAAAGCTGGCAAATCCAGGAGACGCAGCTGGTTTATGACTGTAATTGTGTACTTACAGATCCAAGAGGCCATCTCCGGGCCGATGGCATCAGTGGAGTTGGCTTCGGCTCTCATTTGTGGAATCAAGACTGTGGGTGTTCCCAACCAGAGCCCCACTGTGAAGTACGGCACCCATGTGGTGGTGACTACCAGTAACTGACACAGCCGGACAATGAAGATAGTTAGTTTCAAGTATTTTTTTCACACGAGCTAGACCTCATACAAAGATCATCCGCGTACCAATGCAGAGGTACCAACCTTACCTCCTATCATACCTATTTCAACCACCAGACAGTAGTGTTCGCATTGCCGTGTTCCAGTTTGAAGGGTGACAGAAGCAGTGAAATTACAAGGTAATGTGACATAATATCTTCAATTTACAAGATTGATAACATGCTAACTACGGTGACGATTGCTATAGTAGCCATGAGGAACCGGCAAAGAAGATTGGTACCGCCCCATGTACTAGGCATCGTAAGAGGCGACTGATGCCGGAACTGACAAGACGGTAATATCCTTCCGAAACAGAGCAGCTCAAATGCATAGGGCGGATCGGGCAGCAGCATTTCCATCGCGAAAGCTGTTGTGCTCAGCTCGTTCTTATGCTCCAGTTTCAAGGGTACAGGCAGTGATATCACTGGGTAATGTGACGTTACCGCTAGTGATATCCTAGTGATATTACGAGCGTCTATAAGCTGCGGTGATGATTGCTATAGTAGCCGTGAGGAACCGGCAGAGTAGAATAGTACCTCCCCCTGTACCAGGTGTCGTAAGAGGCGACTAATGCCAGACCGACAGACGGCGGTAAATCCATCCAAAACAGAGCAGCTCAAATGCATTCTGGCAGCAGCATTTCCATCGCGAAAGCTGCTGTGCTCAGCTCGTTCTTGTGCTCCAGTTTAAAGGGTAGAGGCAGTGATATCACTGGGTGATGTGACGTTACCGCTAGTGATATCTTTGTGATATCACAAGCGTCTGCAAGCTGCAGTGACGCTTCCTAACACGTCGCGGGTAGACCACGTATTGGGTTGCATTAGCTCTAACCGTTTACAAATTGACATGGTAACTTACCTGCCTTAACAACACTTTCCCAGTCTGGTGTTCGACGTTTTCGTTCACCGGCGAGTACTGACATGACTCCATTATTATGTAACTACTACAAAATTGCAGGACTTTCCAACCCCCTGTTACCCTCTTAAGGGATGATTTTCCAAAATTATTTCCTAAGTGCTCCCCTATGGATGTTGCAACACAAAATGTGCACCACCAAACTATATGAAACCGTGTCTCACTTCAACTCCGTCCAATCGCCGCAGAACACGAAGATTTCAGTAATAACACGCAGCACTAAGTCTGATCTTCAAGAACAAGTTGACAACTATGCTAATAGCTTATTGTCAAACCCAAAACATAATATGGGGCACACCTGTTCATACAAGGCACAATTTTCGATAAATGACCTTGAGCAAATATATGCCACAATTGTTCCTTGCACCGCAAGAAATCAATAGATAGTCAAAACGCGCTATCGACCTAAAGCTAATATAATCATTTTTTTATTCCAATTTTTTTATATCCCTATCTAACAATAACACCTTTTATTTCAGAAAAAAAATGTGCAATATGAACCCATACCTATCGGAGTCTGTACTAAGCGTAAATCTTGATTAAATTATCTTGATAAAATTGACAATTAGACGCAGCTCGAGCAATTTTTCAATATTCTTATAGTTTGACTATGACAAACATTATTAAAAGCTAAATAAAAGTAGTAACAAAATAAAAGACAGCTAAAAATAATATAACAGTGTATATGTGTGTGTGTATGTATGTTAGTGTGTATTTGTGTATCTGTGTGCGCGTGCACGTTAGTTTATGAATAATAAGGATTATTGTATTTCAAAGTTTTCCGTATGGTTGTAGCTTAAATCGAATAGCCTTTAGAGGGTTTTTTATATCTATTTTCTGGCATATCAAAAAATATAAAGCCTTGGCACGGTATGGTACGGTTTAAAGACTAGCAAAAGCGCTGATCACCGAAGGTACCGGAGTTCTGTAGACGCGCAATTTGATGAGTTTGTCGTAGTCTAAAGAAGTTAGGGCAGCTTTGTGAGTGGAAATGATTCCCCTTAACATAAATAGCTGCCTCACTCGTAATACCTTGGTCTCATTAATCATCATATAGTCGGTCTGTAGGATATCTTAATGGTTTATTTGGGCTCTTTGGGGTCCTTTGAGCTCTTTCATGTTAAATCATAGTGGACTTAGCAGCACCACTCCAGCAGTTAATGCAGCATAAAATAATTGAGTGGCAAATGACTTTATATACCAGCTGTGCCCGCGACTTCGTCCACGTGGAATAGTTTTTTTGGGTACCATACCTCTTTACCTTAACTTATATAAAATTTGAATGTCATATTTATTTATATCGAATCAATGGACTGAAAAATAAGTTTCAAGTTTCTAGCTCTAAAAATAGCGATACTTCCATACAATTTTTCATCCCCCTTTTCTACCCCTTACAACCCTTATTTCGAATTAAAAATAGCCTATGTCCTTTCTCAGGGTCTAAAGATTGTCTGTGCCAAATTTGATCAAAATCCGTTAAGATTTAAGCGGGAAAGCGTAACAGACAGACTGACAGAGTTATTATCACATTTATAAGTGGGGATTATAAGCGAATTTACAACGCGGAATGTCTCAAATTTTTCATTACAAATACAGATTTCCGTATTCTCGAGGCAAGCGCAAAGTCGTAATTAATTTATTAACTCTCTAATTATTGTAATTAACTCTCAGCCGTAGGGCAGAGTAGATAAGTACGAGATGAGTATGGCGGCAGCATTTCTGATGCGTATCTGGGTCCTGCGATTGTTACCACGCCTGCCTACCGCGGCAATTATGGGAAATATACCCCATTTTATGTGGGAGGCCTATATTCAACAGTGGACATTCACCGGATGTTAGGATAATAATGGTGAAATTATGAGCATGGCGCTATATTAATTCGCAGTAGCGTAAATGCAGCATTGTCAGGGACGTGTAGCCATAAGCGTATATATAGGGAGGGTTGAGGGGAGGAGTGCCCACCCCAGTTTGGTAGGTTACCGACTCTAAAAGTTGTACATTAAATGTCAACTGCGTATTTGAGTGCGTTTTTGCATTAGCCATGGCATATTAGGCTTTAAGTTTTGGTCAATGACTTACTCCTAAATATTTTATTTTAAGAGACTGATTCTAATTTTTCCATCTCAAATAACTGATATTATATATGTAAAGTGAGTTTGTTCGTTAACTCTTCACGCTCTTTCTACTCAACCGATGTTTGTGACATCTCCCATGAAAAGATATTTAGCATCTGACATCCCTAGAATAATACTGTTTCTAAGGGACGTCGGGGGCGAAGCCGCGGGTAACATCTAGTTTACTAATAAATATTTTATTTCTTAAAATTAGTTGGTACATTTTTTTTATTTCTTTTCTTATGAGACTAGTTTATTAAGAAATTTCCGGCCTTTTAGTCGCCTCTCACCACACTTGGTACAGGAGGTACTATTCTACTCAACCGGTACCACACGAATGACGACAGTGTAGCTAAAGTGCGATAGGACTGACATTGCCACCACGCCTGCCCGCTGCAACTTTACGTAAGAAACTTACGTACCGGAACCGACAGATGGCAGTATACCTATGGGAAGTATCGTTAGCCCTATGGCAGGGCCATCCACCGGGGCACCAGCATCCCAGTTTCTCGTCAAAAATGTCGGAGTGGGAGGTGGTATTGTCAAGGGGGGGAGTGGGAGGTGGTAGTGGCGGGGAGGGGGATGTTATGTCCATGGGTGGACGTGTCAAGTAAAAGAAACCTTCCAAATTCAATAAATTTTTATTAATTTTATTTTAATACGAATATATAAAATCTCTTACAATCATTCTTAACCTAATTAGGTAAATATATCAAATAATACTGATTTTACAATACTCTAATTACTACACCGCACACCGCATCGTTTCACCTGGCATTTCAACATTTACGCCTTCACTACTCGCAATACAACTACTCTGTGAACGGATTTAAAACGCGGTCAACTGTCAAACTGACACCACCCCGTTTGACAATCTTGACAGCCTCGCGGTAACGGAAACGTCAAAAAAATGACAACTAAAATAAATCGCATTTTAAATCCGTAAAAATATGTAGGTCTATTTCAGTATACGGCTATTTGATACTAGCATACATTACCTTTAAAGGTGTTTGATGGTGTATCTCCGATACTTATCATCACAATTATATAGAGGTAATAGCATTATCCCGCCCGATAAAATTACCGTGAAAATCGCAGCCCTTTCCCGCCCTCTCACTGGCACAACACCATCATTAACACTGCACATGCATTCGTTATATAGAGCAGTACACCGTGTTCGCCGTCGAACGCGTGCAGTCCCAGCCCGAAACGAGCGATAACCGACAGCTCTAGAGCTGCCGGGCTCACTTCGTCCGTCCTCTTTTTCCTCAACGATAGACTACACTACTGACAACATATTTACTAGAGGTAGACCTCTTACAAAGGTAATCTACATTAGTGCCTCACTTTCTTATTTCTACCGCCAAATAGCAGTATACGCAGTATTGATGTAGTCCATTGAAGGGTGAGAGTGGCAGTGAAATTACTAGGTAAATGTGACATTGTGTTTTTAGTTTACAAGGTTGGCGATACCCTAGTGATACCTATGTGATGACACGAGTGTCTATAGGCTGCGGTCACGGTTATCATCAAGCGGACGGTATGTTTGTTTGCTGAATGTATAACATAAAAAATATATTCACAGGGAAACTATATCAAACGGTTATATTTTAATAGATTTTCAATAAGAATCTTCTTTCCTAGGTCTTCGCGTACTACACAATTTTATTTCTAACTGATAAATACACCTTCTACTGTCATTCTTCACTTTCATTTAAGTCATTCCAGCGCAAAACATGCTAACCGTAGCTTACAAATTAACACAATGGCATTTATATAATCGCAAACAAAATCACAGATAATTTTTATATCATGCAATGTACCTAATGTGAGGTACCGGCAGTGTAGAATGGTACCTCCCCTTGTACCAGGTGTCGTAAGACGCGACTAAGGTACCAGAACCGACAGATGGCGGTATATCCATACGAAACAGTGTTGATCAAATGCACAGGGTGGGGATGAGCAGCAGCGTCCGCTTCGCGAAAGCAGCGCTCTGCGATTGCGAACACGCGTGCCCAGCACGTCAATTAAATTCCCCCTTTTTAGGGAGGATAATGTCCAGCAGTGGTCTACCTAAGGCTGTAATAATGAATGTATCCAACACTACAATATTCGGTGTCAGAAGAGACAACAAAATAAGCGAACCACGTGTTTGACATTTGACAGCGAGCGAGCGAACAATGTGTTTGACATGACATTTGACAGCGAGCGAGCAAACCACGTGTTTGATATTTGACATGACATTTGACAGCGAGCGAGCGAACAACGTGTTTGACATTTGACTGCGAGCGAGCGAACAATGTGTTTGATATGACATTTGACAGCAAGCGAGCGAACCACGTGTTTGACATTCGACAGCGAGCGATCGAACCACGTGTTTGACATTGGTCAGCGAGCGAGCGAACCTTGCTTTTGACATTTGACAGCGAGCGAGCGAACCACGTGTTTGACATTT
Organism: Heortia vitessoides; assembly: GCA_020976665.1. Taxonomy (NCBI): domain Eukaryota; kingdom Metazoa; phylum Arthropoda; class Insecta; order Lepidoptera; family Crambidae; genus Heortia; species Heortia vitessoides. Next base: position 3,623,104 of record JACJUM010005599.1, read on the forward strand.
GACAGCGAGCGAGCGAACCACGTGTTAGCGACTGCGCCATCTCCGTGACTCATCGCTTGTCGCGATGCACCCGGCGCGAGTGCCGCGACAGGCACGAGTGCCAGCTGAACCGGGCTTCGCACCACGTACACTTGTAGGGCGCCTCCGACGTGTGCAGCGCTATTATGTGGCTACGGAGCTTCGCGTGATTCTGTTAGGGAACGAGAAAAACGGTTTTCAAACATTGACTTTATTTCAATTCGCCGTCAGCACTTACCGCGTTGATAGAACCTAAAAAAACGTATTATTATTTCTTTCAGAGTAACAGTTTCTTAAATATAGCTTGATTATAATGACAGCTGTCAAATTAACAATTAATTTATTTTTAAGTTGTTTTAATGGTTTTTGTGTTAAATTTAGATTAATTTTAAATAAAGACGTTTGTAAAATAAATAATATTAAAAACAAATTATGCTAGCCGTAAGGCACCGGCTGAGTAGAAGTACCTTCCTCTATATCAGCTGTCGTAAGAGACGACTGAGGTATTAGAACTTTCATACTAAATTTTGTTACTCCCCCTGTTACCTTCTTAAGGGATGATAACCGAAAAAAAATTTACACATAATTCATGACTTTCAATGAATCAATCCTTTATACTGTATTTCATTCGAATAACTTCATAATCAGTTAAGTTTCATATTAACTTTGCACCCCCGATTTACCCCCTCAGAGGGTGAATTTCTAGAAATCCTTTCTTGGTGCTTCACTATGATATAAAAGAAACCCCCGTGCAAAATTTCAAGATTCAAACCCCTATAGTTTAGGCCGTTCGTTGATACGTCATTCATTCAGTCAGCTTCGCGTTTTATATATATAGAATTCCGATTTTCGGACAAAATATGGATTCAATGAAATGGTTAAAAAACTTATATTAACAAGTAATCTATTAATTGCTTACCGAAAAATGTTTACCACAGTGGTCGCACAGTTTCTCAGCGTTGTCTTTCTTGTGCACAACTTGTTTATGTAGATACAATGACGTGTGACTTTTGAATACCTAGACAACAACAACAACAAAAATATATATTACTAGCTTATAATATCATAAGCCGTGAGGTATCTGCAGAGTAGAACAATACCTCCCACTGCGTAAGGTATCGTTAGAGGCGACTAAGGTACCAGAACAGACATATGGCGGCATATCCATCCGGAACAGGGCAGCTCAAATTCACAGGGCGGGGGTGGGCAGCTGCATCCCCATTGCGAAAGCTGCGCACTGTTAGTGTCAACACGCTTACCCAGTGCGGCAATTATGGGAAGAAATACCTCCTTTCTTGGAGAGGCCTATGTCTATGTGTACTAAGTGACGAAAGAGGCGACTGAGGTACCGCAACCGATATATACGACCAATGATATGCAAAAGCTGCTTCTCATCATCATATCAGCCATAGATCCTCAACTGCTGGACACAGGCTTCAAACAGGTGGATGTCCGTAATCGCCGCATCAAGCAGCCTTTGTGGCAAAGAGCGTAGCTTTACAGACAGGAATGATGCTGGCCATCCCCACCCTGTTGTATTTGACATACGCTGGGTATACCGCCATCTGTCGGTTCCAGCTCCTCAGTCGAAACCAGGTACAGGCAAAGGTACCATTCTACACTGCCGCTTCATCAAGTCACTGCTGACCTTACCTTCTGGCACACGCCGCAGGTGTGGACGAAGTTCTTCAAGTGTTCCCAGTCGACGTGGTCTTTGAGCCTGGTCTTGTTCGCAAACTTCTTGCCACAATCGCTACACATGTACCTGGAACACACCATGTCCGCCATATTTGATTCACACATAATCTCATACATTGACCTGTCTCGGAAACAAGTCCATTAAAGCACTTAGATATATGTAAAATATATTTTTCCTAGTTTAAATTTTCCCGCGTTATCGCGCGTCTAATGTCATTTAATTTTATCTTATCTGTGGTATAATAATTATAACCTAAAAACGTCACATTGTCATAATCTGAAAAATTACTTGTTTAAATAAAATACCACTAAAATAGTTGTGATTTGGAAATGACATTGTAAATAATAACATTAAACGTCGTTTCTTTTCTTACATGTATGTAAGGTTATTATTAATTAACACTTGTTTCATTGTTTGTTAGGTTGCGTACATTTAAATTAACGAAATAAATCTTTTCTTACAGAGAAACTCAATTGTGTTTGATTGACTGTGTCGTCCAAATTACACATTGGATAATATAATCTTCTTATATATATATATAATCTAGATAAGATTGATGGAGAATATGATTATGTACCATAAAGATATTAGAACATGACAGATTAATGTATTTAAAAGGTTATTAAGATTATTTTTAAGTGCAATTCTTAATTAAAAGCAATAAAAAAATTGATTACTACGATTGTTTTGGTTAAATTATATGCCACTAAACCTATTCCTCGCTAAAACAACATAAGTAAAGAACTGTTTTTTAGATTTTTTTCATTATTTCTATTAATAAACTGTAAATATAATACGCTATTTTGATTTCGTATCACTCAAATACTAAAGTAAACATAAAAAAGTCCTTTAAAACTCATTTGTTTGTGCATGAAACAGTTTTTATTGATTTCTGAAAAATTATAAATCTGCGACTTGTGAGGTTTTCGAAATGACCGATTCAATTACATACATTGTTCGTATTGCTGTGTTCTGGTGTGAAGGGTGAAAGAGCCAGTGAAATTACTGGGTGATGCGTCGTAATATTGCGTCATAATCAAGTGACAAGGTTGGTCGCACTAGTAATATCCTTGTGGTGATACAAGCGTGTATACAACAAATATACCACCTCTTGTTTTTCCTTTCTACTTAATATGCAGAATATAATAGTAGCTCCCTCTTTACTAGGTATCGTAAGAGGCGACTGAGCTACCGGAATCGACAGGTGGCGGTATAGCTCGCAAATAGCCCGCAGCTCAAATAGAAAAGATCAAGGAATGGGCAGCAGCATTCCAGTCGCGAAGCTAAGCTCTGCGATTGTCACCAAACCTGCCCAGCGCGGCAATTATGGGCAAACTACCCCCTTTCTTGGGGAGGCGCAAGGGATGAGTCAATACTCACTTGAAATCATTTTCAGACACATGCTTCTTGCTTATCTTCATATGTTGCTTGTAAGTCGCGATGGATGAAAACGTCCTGTTGCACGGCTCGCATACCAACTCCCCATTCGCCCTGCAAGCAATAATATGCTTTATCCCACAACAATAACGGCTATAAGACGGAAATATGTGGCCAAGAGTTCCGTAGCCACGTTCTTGCTATTTGAACATAAACTGCAGACAATAATATGCTTTATTACTTAACGATAGCAACTATAATGGAAGGAATGACGATTTGTGACGGAATTGTATGACAGAGTCCTGCAGCCACGCTTTGCTAACTTAACTATCAAAGTGCAAACCATAATAAGTCTTATTCATGAGTAATAACCACTACAATGCAAAGACCATCCCTTGGACACGGAAGTATTTAACAAATAGTCCTGCAGCGACGCTCTTACGATCTCGTCGATCGAACTGCAAACAATAATGAGTCTTACTCCTTAGCAATAACCACTCTGATGTAAGAAATGGTCCTTCGAGACGGATATATTTAACAAGGAGTTCCGTATGTACTTTCTTGCTACCCCAACGATGAAACTACAAATAATAATGTGTCTTATTCTTTAGTAATAACAACTATTATGCAAGCGTCTTTTGAGTCAGAAGTATTTGTCAAGGAGTCCCGTAGCTACGCTCTTTCAACCTCAATCATCAACTATAAGGGAGATATATTCAGTATAAAATCAACAACAGCGAAGCATAAATCATTTGCCGTGAGGTACCGGCAGAGTAGAGTACCTCCCACTGCACTAGGTGTCGTAAGAGGCGACTAAGGTACTAGAACTGACATATGGCCGTGTATCCATCCGAAACAGTGCAGCTCAAATACAAAGGGCGGGGATGGACAGAAGCATCCCCGTCGCGAAAGGCCAGCGCGGCAATTATGGGCAAAAAACCGCTTTTCTTGGAGAGTCCTATATCCAGTGGACTTCCCAATGGCTGGTATTATGATAAATGATACTAGCTTTGTTCTACAACTTGACGTGAGAAAACCCGCAAAACGCTGCAAGTAAACGACATTGGAGTTTGGGTTTGACCATAGCCTAGGTCTATCAGCCTAACTCACCTGGCCCTGTGACTGGTCAAGTGCCTGTGCAAGTTGCCCCGCCATTGGAACTTCTTGTCGCAGTGCGGACATTCGTACTGCTGCCTCGAACTGTTCACGGTGCATTTAATCTCCTCTATGTGTGCCCGCTGCTTTTCCGGCGTCTCTGCATCACCTGGATTGGTCTCTCTCAGCTTCCTGTTAATTGATACACATGAGGTAGTTCATAAAAAAGGTCGTCTTAATTGGTACCTCACTCTCACCGGTATCTCTACCGCCAAATAGCAGTGTTAGCATTGCTGTGAATCATGTGTGCATCCCGTCTGAAGGGTGAGAGAGGCAGTGAATTGACTTGATAATTTATATATTTATTGAACTTTATTTTGTAATACATATTATTTATTATTCTATAAATATTATGCATTCCATAAAAGACATATCCGACCCAAAGGTCCCCAGAATGCTTGCAGCACTTCCACGCTGCACAGCAAGCGAGATCCTCTGCATCAGAAAAGCCCCGGAGCGGTAGTCCAAACCCCGGTCCACCAAACGCCTTCCTAATTCTTTGATAAAGCAGTTCCCTTCTTTATTCCATAATCCAGATGATTCAATAGCAATTGGCACGAACTTGATTGCACAAAATATTACAAAATGGCGGATTTAATGCCAGTTGGCATTATCTCCCAGTCAACCATTACACGAAA
>JACJUM010005599.1:3632990-3665515 GCA_020976665.1 Heortia vitessoides
TCTGCCGGTACCCTCCGGCGTTTTGCTGGTATAAACTATACAATTTAAACATTTACGTACCTCAATTTTAATTGGATCTGATGTTTGGAGCTCGTCTTCACGTGCTTCTGCAGGTTCGCGGTAGTGGTGAAGGATAGCCTGAAATTTATCATACATTTATCTTAACAAACTTTTAAGCCAGCATTTTCGACTTTATGTCTTCCAACGCAAGGTTTAAAATATAACAATGAAATGAGCTGTTACGGCAAACTTTGATGTGCCATCTCATGAGTGATTTGTGAGGAAGACTAACGACATCACAACACTGTATGATCACAAAACACAATTGGCACCTTCACAGTTGGAAAATCATCATATCAGCCATTGGAAGTCCACTGCTGGACATAGACCTCCCCGTGAAAAAAGAAATTTTGCAGATAAATGCCGCGCTGGGCCCACGTGTTCGCAATTGCAGGGCGCAGCGGGTTGCTGCTGCCCAACCCTACCCTTATCATTTAAACTAGACTTTATTGAATGAATATACCGCTATCTATTAGTACTGGTGGAGAGGAGGTACTTTTCTACTCTGTTGGTACCCATGGGACACGGACAGCAATTAGAATATGCAAAGTTTTAATTTTGAATCTGTTTACATATTTATTTATCAGGTATACCAACATCACTATATATACATATATATAGCTAGTGCTGTTGGTAGGCAACGGCATCGGCAGAATAAAATCGTAACTCTCACTGTACCAGGTGTCGTAAGAGGCGACTAAGGTACCAGAACCGACAGATGGCGGTATATCCATCCGTAACATTGCAGCTCAAATGCAGAGGGCGGGGATTGGCAGCAGTATCCCTGTCGATAGCTGCGCTCTGCGATTACCAACACGGTTGTCCAGCGCTGCAATTATGGGCATAAACCCTGCATTCTTGGAGAGGTTAATGTCCAGCAGTGGACTTGGTATGATGATGATAATTAATCAATACAGAATAAATGTAGGAAGTGGTTTTCTAGCACCACCTGTAGTAGACCAGTATTGTCACCTGCAAGGCTCGCAGTACGGCTTCCGTTTCTGACCCGCCTCGATCCTATGTGTTTCCACGTGTTTCCTCAACGAGGTCTTCCACCGGAACGTCTTGTCACAAAACTCGCAAGGGAACGACGCCACTTCCTGCTTCACACTAGAAAATAATATAATAATTAATCTATACATCTGTTTTATTTGATATATATATTAATTCTAAGCTTATAGTATTCTATTGTTTGTTCTGTAATTTATTGATTTATTAATTATTATTACTTTTATTATTATTTTTTTTGTCTTAATTATTATTATTTTTATATACATATTATTTTATTTATTTAGTACATCTTCACATATAATCGATGTCAGATGACGTTTCACTTATTTGGTTGTCATCATCATATACTTGATTGCCACACGAGAGAAGACGCGGGTATAAACTAGTTTAAATTACAATACTTGCCCGTCATTTGTTTCTTGTAATTCGTTGATGTGTCCATTTTTCTCAGCGTCTCCGTAGAGCAGGATCTCCGTATCTGTTCTGCAAAAATTAACCTTATTTTTGACAGCTGAAGGATGTCTACCGCTGGACATGGCTACCCCAAGGTGGGGGTTGATTTTAACCTATAAAGTCACGCTGGGCAGGCGTCAAAATAACACGTACACCGTGTTATTTTGACACCGTGTTATAGGCTCTGAGACAGGAGATGATGATGCCCATCCCCACCTAATCAGTTGCAGTACCATAACTTTATGTCTGGTGCAAAAGTAGGTAATAAACTATAAATAAACACCACATTGCCGTGAGGTACCGACAGAGTAAAACAGTACCGCCCACTGCACCAGGTGTTGTCATGAGAGGCGACTAAGGTACAAAAACGAACAGATGGCGGCAAAGGTTACTTTATTATTAAGCAAGCTTTACAACTATAATCCCTTGAAGTGGCTTATGCCAGCAGTAAATGATCGAGTGGGTTGAATGGTTGACTGAATTATTGAGTGAAAAGTTACGTGAATGGTTGAGAAAATGATTGGGTGAATGGTTGAATTAATGGTTGAGTAAATGGTTGAGTGAAAGATTGAGCGAATGATGGAGTAAATGATTGAGTAAATGATTGAGAAAATTATTATGTGAATAATTGACTGAATGGTTGAGTGAGTTTGGGTGAACGATTAAGTGAATGGTAGGAAGAGCGGTTGAGGACATGATTGAGTGAATGATTAAATTAATGATTGAGTAAATGATTAAATTAATGATTGAGTAAATAGTTGAGTGAATGGTTGAGTAAATGTTTGAATAAATGGTTTAATAACAGGTTTAGTGATTCTGTGATTGAGTAATAAAGTGAAAAATAGATGAGGCTCACCCGCTACAGTGACACATCTCATAATGTTTGGTGACCGCTCTTTTGCTTTGAAAATTCTCCACACACACGGCGCACTGGTACCGGCGTTTATGTTTGTTTGTGTGGTAGTTGAACGACACCTCCGACGAGAATGTGCACTCACAAATGCTGCATTTGAAGTTGCATTTATTCTGGAAGAAACAAGACGTGTCCAAATCGTAATGTTAAACTGGAGGAGCCCGATGGCGCAGACTGAGGAGATCTTCTTTTGCGCCAAAGGCCGTGGGTTTGATCCCCAACCAGGACATACATTCATACATAAATAAATCTTTAGGAGGTTACGCCCTATAATTGCCACGCTGGGCAGGCGTGGAGGCAATCGCAGGGAGTGACTCTGAGCGCAAACCAGCAAGATGGACAGATGATCTGACTAAAGCCGCAGGATCGCGCTGGACACATGCCGCATACAACCGGTCCTATTGTAAATTACGGTATAGGTACGGGGAGGTATAACAATATACGTGATTCTTCAGTTGTCTGATGTCCGTAATACCAGTGCTTTAAGTGACTTACCATGGAGAATGCTATGTATAGATGTATGATGAACAATGTATGAGATATTTTGATATCCATATCAATAAAAATTAAACTTCGAAATGTATGTAGCTGTAACGGCAATTTTTTTTTATATAGTTTGTAACTGTTTGGGTCAGGTTTTAAACGGATCAAGAAGTTTGTATGTATTTTTTTGTGTTATAGGTTAGAGTCATAAGAATGTCTGTATATCTGTTTAATGTAAACTCCGAAACAGCTGGACCGATATTAACAGGACTGACTCACATGTTTTCACTATATTCATTTGAAGGTAGCTGATGTTAAAAGGAGTAACATAGGCTACTTTGATGATTCAATATTTTCATGGGAATGGAACTATGCAGCAGAATCTGCAGGAGCCACTATAGACTTCATAAAAAAAAAATACGGAACTGTCTCTGAGAACCGGGCGCATGAAGCATTATCAATAGTCAAACATTACTCTGTCAAACTCACCTTATCATGTTTTATATTTACGTGATCATTCAAATCATCAACATTTGGAAACGACAATATACATTTCTCACAGCGAAACATTGCATTCACATATTCCTCTCTCCCCAATAACAATCTTCTTTCCTCCAACAATTCCTGTTCACTCAACTCTATAATCTTAACAACTTCTTCTTTCTCTTTTTTCTTCTTTTTCTTAACATCTTTCTTCTTTTTCTTTTTATTGCTATACTCTAATAATGCAGTGTTGTCATCTATGTTGTCTGAGTATGTTGATAGATCATCTTCCTCCTTTATTTCGTGTTTGGGTTCCATTTTTAGTACCTCCACTGTGAAATCTTCTTCAAGCTTTTGGTCAGCATTTATATTTATGCTTAACACCTGTTGCGTTTGTAACTTCGGATGACATTGTAGATTTGTTGTAATGGTACCCTAGAATAGATTAAGTATTAATATAGATATTTTTAAGTTAATTGATGACTTTAATGAGATGATCCGGAATTTATTTATTAATGATTCATTTTAGAATTCAGTTTTTGTATGAGGTTCAACATTTTAATAATTGTATTTTTTAATTACTTTTTGATTATATAGAATAAATTATTTAGGAAAGATATACATACAAAAATTAGAATTTTACCTTCACTCAATGAATAAACTCATTTGGGTCAAAGTAAAATTGCTGGTCTTTACTTTAAAAAAAACTTTTTGCTTAAAAAAAAAAAGGCTGGACTATATGAAGTCATTCACACCAGCACCATCCTATGCTCACATGTATTCACTTGAACTGCGAGACTATGACAAAAGTAGGGGGCTAGAATCACCCACAGAGATTTATTTCCTTTTTAATTAAAAAGAAACCTCTGCCAATGTCAATTTATAGTAAGTCAATCAAAGTATATTTAACATGTTGACATTCTATAATTCTTATTCACTGTAATTGTGTACCTTCCAATGGCCAAATATAGCAACACTTAACATTTATGCCACCATTGTACACCTATGCTTACAAATAAATAAATAAATTGAATAAACAAAACAAATCTATGTGAAAGAAGAGAATAGAAATTCATACAGCACTCAAACATTGACCCGACTCAGAGACAAGTTGCTATAAGCATTAATGTTTTTTTCAAAAGAGCTTATGCTGTACAGGTGCCAGGTATGTGGACATAAATACATCTATAGAACATCCAGACACAATACACAAATGTTTTTCCTAAGTGGGACCAAAAGTACACTTGGTGCTTAACATTGGGACCAAATTGTAAATAAAAATTAAATTATGTTGTTTGGAGAATTATAAACTGCCAAAAATCTGCCAATCCAGATTCCAATACTTGTATTCACTATGTAGGATATTAATAATACAACAAAATATTCTTATTAGAAATTAACTACACTGAAATTTACATTATCCCTTCATAATTTAAAAACTAAAATTTTATATAATGCAAAAATAAATTAATAAGGTTTTACTTAACAATGATATTGGATTAGGATACCTGTTTTCTATAATCATGTAGGAGTTTAAAACATTCTTTTACTTGCTGCTTGAATTTACTGTATCTGCTAATAGATGCTTCGCATTCCCAACACAACCAAATGGCTTCAGTGCCAGTTAAAAGCATCTAAAATAAACAATAAAAATAGTTTAAATATACTTAATTTAATTTGACCACGTCTCAGTAAAATCAAACTATCTTGTTATAATAACATATTTTGGTGTTAACAGAAACATGTAGTTTTATTTAAGTTTAAAACCTACCGGGATTTCATTTATAATTTGCAAAAAAATACGTCTCTTGGTAAAATCATCGATTTCTATCATTTTTCGTCCAGCGCACAAACAACCACAGCATAAATTGTCTTCATTCGGTTCCATGTTGCTGCATAAATTATATAATGGTCCTTAAATTAGTAATACATATTATTTTTAAATATACTTTTAAAGAAACCGATTTTATATTTTGTTTATTCGAAAAAGCTTCGCTTTTATTTCTGTCGCTACTGTCATTTGCGTTCCGTTCCCGAAATCAGTGAAAGAAAAAATGCTTTGTATTTTTATTTTTTTTTCTAGAGCTACTAACTTAAGCCTAGTACTTTTTAACAATTAAAATATATAATCCAATTTCACCGGTTTTATTAAAAGTGTTTCCATAACACAAGTAAGCGTTGTTACGACTACTTTTCTTTTAACGCAGAAAATCTATAAAAGTACATACATAAAGACTAATTTCTTTAAACTTACTATAAAGTTTATTCGAATATAATAGCAATATCTTATACCTAAATAAATACGTAAATAAAAATTTTATGAGTTAAATGAACGTAATTTTTACTGGAATGCATATACCGTAAAACATATGTCAATAGTTGTTTTTAATCTGTGGGTGGCCCCGTCAACATAATAGAGAGAGCTCCAGACAGATAAGATTATCAGAAAACAAAAAAAAATACTTCTATATGTATGTAAATTAAAACGCTATAGAAAAATGAGTGATTTTATGCTCTTCGAAATACCAGATTATAATGATGCAGATCAAAGTGTTTCCAAAACGTTATGGGCAAGGACAAGCTGCATTTGCTGTTTAAGAGAAAAAGTAAAATTTGTCAAGTTACCAAATTGTGAACATATAGGTGTTTTCCAATTCAAATTTAAGGTAATGTTTACTTTTTCTAATTGGCCTTTAAAGCTTACACCTCGGGAAATGTAACTACCACAAACAAATTTGCAGAAATTGTAATTTTGCGCATAAACTTGTTATGTAGTAAAATTACTGATCTAGACACCATTACTGTAAAATTGATAGCGTAATTAGTGCCTCAGTCGCCGGTAAAGGCAGGCAGCTGGTGCTGGCAGGGATGCAAACTTTTTGTATGAGAAATAAAATAGACCAGAAAAGTTTAATTTTGATAACTATTAACATTTTGGATGTTTTTGTTTAATCTACCACTTAATTTTTGTGTCTCAAGAGTAACAGTCCAGTAATTGTTATAAACCTTAGTGGTTCTAGACACACTTTTTAATTGCATTGGAAGAAATTTTATAGAGCCAAAACAAGTATTATAATGTTATAAGCAGTATGGTTATTGGTCGAGTTCTAATTGCACCTTTAGATTAGTCTCATCTGATTCTAATTTGAAAACTACTTGGGAATAGTTCCTTACACACTTATGATATATGCTGAAAATATAAAATTTACATTTGCTATTGAGGCCGTTATTTTTGCATTTAACAACGCAACAACAGTCATGGCCCATTTCTTCGCTTTGATTTTGTACTGCAATCAACATTTGACAGCTGATCATCCGCACTTGTTTCCAATTTCTGCTGTGTGGTGCGCTGCGGTCGTTATCTGTCCGCCACTACTCACTTTGCACTTAGCCAATAAAGATAGATGAATGGTTAAGAACTAAAATAGAAAATGTATAACTCTCAAGTGTTGGACATAATTTTAAATTTTGTAATCTCTTTTTGTTTGCAGATAGAGTTCGAGAATGCAGTGTTATGCTACCAATGCCATCACTTTTTAAAGAAAATACGACTGTTTAAAGAACAGCTGGAAGAAAACTTGATACTATTAAATGAACAGGTAATATAGTAATGTAATACTTCTTTTTAATATAATGTTTTGGCAGATGTCAATTTCGATATAAGTTTGTCACAACACCTTGAAAAGATAAATTTGTAACAATCTAAAGGGCTGTTTAATTAAAATTAATGTTGTGTACAGCCTTGTTATAAATGTATGTATGTATTGTTTTAATACAATTATTAGATTATTGGCTTTCCACTCGCTTTTGTGTCTGTGAGGTCTTTCCTTTGTTAGTCATCCCATAGGCGTATATAGAGGAGGGGTTGGGTATGTCGTGCCGACCCGAGGATGTTAGGCTACTGACTCGAAAAGTTACACTATTGAATGTCGACTGCGTGAGTAAGGGCGTCATCGCATCGGCTATGACATGTCAGAGGCTAGGTTTCCCCTCAAAATGAATCCTGGATATGCCAATGGTCATCCCTGAAGAAACTCTTATCTACGGCGCTGTCTGTTCTACTAAATTTCACTATTTTATAACACTGTTAAAAAAATGTGCAATTTAGTTAATATTTCGACTTTTGTAGAGCACTGTTTACGGACTGCTGGTTGGAAACCACTAGCTTTAGATAAAAAAGAGATTTTAGTTCCATTGTTTCAGCCTTTCAACATGAGACCAACGAGGAACCAGTTCCACAATTTAAAAACATCGAAAACAAATACCTTAGATATCATAGACAATCTCAAAAATGAGTCTATAGAATCCACATCATCAGTGGTCACTGCAAACATAACTGATTACGTTGACGTGATAAAGAATTTGAAAATAGAACACGACACTTACTCGGATAACGACAAAGAGATCATCCACAACGACATCTGCATACATTTGACGGAAATAAAAGAAGAGGAAAAGGTATCTAGAAAGAAAAGTTCGAAAGAAAAGAAATCAGGGAAGACTAAAAAGAAATCCGGCCGGAAGAAAGAAGAAAGGAAAAAAGAGAAACAGAGTAAACGGAAAAGGGATGTGAACGAGAAAAATGAAACGAAACAGGTCAGTGTGGTGAAGAAGAAGAGAATTGTTAAGTCCAAGAAGCAGATATTTGAAGAGAAGTACGAGGGAAAGATAGCTGTCGTATGTCTCACTGAGGATGAGATGATGTTGGAAAGGGATAGAGATATGAAGAAGGAGACATACCTCAAGTTTTTGTACAAATGTGAGAGTTGCATAACTGGCTTTGATCATGAGCTAGCGTTGCAGAGTCATATGAAGAATCGACATAGTATGGTGAGTGGTACCAGCTGTAAGAAATAGGCCTCCCTATAGGAGGACTTGTGCCCATAACTGCTGTGCTGGGCAGGAGTGGCAATCGCAGACTGTAGCTTCGCGACGGGAATGCTGCTGCCCTCTACCTGTTGCGTTTGAGCTAAGATGTGTCAGGTGGATATACCTCAGTCGCCTCTTACCACTCGCGGTACCCATTTCTCATACCGGCAAACAGCTGTGATTTGATGTGAGAGAGGCAGTGAAATTACTGAGTAATGTAGCATAATATCTTAATATTTGCCGATATCTATTATATAAAATTCTCTTGTCACGGTGTACGTTATTGAACTCCTCTAAAACGGCTTGACCGATTTCCGTGAATCTTAGCGTGCATATCGGCTAGGGTGTAGAATCAGAAAACATCTATTTTTCATCCCCCTAAATGTTAAGGGTGGTCCACTCCTATTTTTTTTACATTCACATTAACATACACACGGTACTGGCAGATAGAATAGTACTTCCCACTACACCAGGTGCCGTAAGAGGCGACAAAGGTACCAGAACCGATAGATGGCGGTATATCCATCCGAAACAGTGCAGCAAATGCAGAGGGTGGGGATAGGCAGCAGCATCCCCGTCGCGATAGCTGCGCTCTGCTATTGCCAACACGCTTGCCCAGCGCTGCAATTATGGGCAAAAAACCTCCTTTCTTGGAGAGGCTTATGCCCAGCCGTGGACTTCCAATGGCTGGTATAATGATGATGATTGACGCAGGTGATAGTGATCCCGTCTTGTGCGCCAATGGTCATGGGTTCCATCCCTGCCCACGACAACACCTATACGATGAATATTTGTGTATATTTAAGCATCACATTGTCTGTTGTCTATGTCCTTATACTTAATAAAATAATCCCACAACATCTATACATTGACATGACTCCGTGATAAGTCGCTTAAAGCACTTGTGTTGCGGACATCGGACAACAGAGGAATCACAAAAATATAACATAAGCACGTATATTTAACACCCAGACACAGAACAAATAGAACTATCATATATTTGTTCTTTATCGCGCATGATAGGGTCTCTACCATCTGCGCCATCACTGTTATCTCCGATTCAGGTCAACGTTAGAGATGTAAATTATGGATTAAGTGGATTTTTTATGACTTTTCAGAGAGAGGGATGCTTTGTGTGCGCTGTTTGCAACTCGGTGCTCGGAAGCGAACCCACGTTCAGATTGCACATGACTAGGCACACGCGCAGGTAAATATTTCCTAATTATATTTTTTTTTTCGGACGAACCATTGCTGGACAACTCAGACATCAATTCCAGCGCCACCGAGAAAGATGGCGGGGCCTCTCATAGATAAGAGGTCCGATGCTCGTAATTACCCTGCGTACCCCGCGGCCGCGTCAGCTACGGTCGCGCCCGCAACTCTTGCGGGATCTAAGCGGGAGCGGGGGCGAGCGCCCGAGGGCCCCTCGAGGCTCGACCTAGTTTCGGGCGGCCCGAGTTTAGGGGGAAATGTTATTTTGAAATTCAGCAAAAGAGGACGGACGGAGTGAGCTCGGCCGCTCCAGGGCTGTTGGTTATCGCTCGTAGGGGCAGGGACTGACGGGATCACCCTGGATCATCATACCAGCAATTGAAAGTCCACTGCAGGACACAGGCCTCCCCAAAAAAAGGGGGAATTTTTCCCATAATTGCCGCGCTGGGCGTGCGTGTTGGCAATCGCAGAGCGCTGCTTTCACGACGGTGATGCTACTGCGCATCCCCGCCCTGTGCATTGAGCTGCATTGTTTTGGATGGATATACCGCCATCTGTCGTTCTGGTACCTTAGTCGCCTTTTACGACATCTGGTTCAGGGGGAGGTACTATTCAGCTTTTAATAGTTGTATTGGCTGAAAAACAATCGCCACGACTTTATTATTGGCGTATCTAGAGTTAAGGAAGTCTGGCTCTTGACATGCTAATGCAAGAACAACTCATAGTTTTAGAAGTTTCTTATGGGACGTCGTAACTAAACATCATTTTTGCGATTAAATTGTTAACGCTGGCTGAACCCGACGAGATACATCAAAATAATGTACTACAGTATTGTACACCATAAAAAGGTACACAAAAAAGTCCGCGATGGTGTCCGTCTATCTCTTAGGGTTAACCCATAATAACCATTTTTTTATCTTCATTGCACCCGACAAATATCCGTTATCCAGATTCGAGTGTCAAGAATGCCATATGAGGTTCAACAACATCTACTCGACCACGAAGCATTACAACGAGAACCATGGCACGCTTTCTACGCCGTACACCTGCGGCGAGTGCGGTTTCACCACGCAGTGAGTACAGAACACAGCGAAGACCACGTTCTAAACGTAATCTTGAGGTAGACTTTTCATAGAGCTCGTCTGCATTGATATTTACTCTGTCATTACCAGCTGTTGAACGCCCATGGCTGGACATAGGTCTTCCCAACAAAGGAAGAATTTTGCTCATAATTGCCACTCTGGGCAGGTGTGGTGGCAATCGCGGAGCGTAGCTTCGCGACGGGAATACCGTTCCATCTATCGGTACCGTAGTCACGTTTTTGACACTTGGTATAGGCGGAGGTACTATTCTACTCTGCTGGTACCCCCTCTCTATGCTCCTCCCTTTTTTTATTTATTTAGTTATTTATTGGTAAACCAGTAATTGTTACACCGTGATAATATGTAAACAAAAGCCAGTACTTACAACTAATTGTACAATAAGTAGGTTCACACAGCATGCGTTGTGCGATCACACGACATTAAACATTTCTTATTCATCTGATTTAAAACGATTTTAATCTAAGTTTAATTGATAGATTTAGGGCTTAATTCTATAGTAAAGGGATGAAAATAAATCAATCTTATTATTATACTTATTGTGAAGTCTACACAGTCTAGGAATCGGGAATTAGAACCAAAAACTGTCCATCGTAAAGGAGGCGAGAGAAGATTAAGAGGCATCCGGGGATATCTGAGAGGAAGCTTAAATTTAATTTCGATAGTAATTCGGGACAATTTATGTTTTACCATTCAGTATTTTAAATAAAAATACAAAATCAAATGCATAACACCAACTTTCAAGTGAGTCAATTTTAAAATATTTAAGATTTTAATTGTATTGCTCTAACTTTTACTATTACGACAGCGGTATGCGTTCCAATAATACCTACCATTAGATGGTATTGGAACCCTGATCACCATCTTCTCTTGCAAGTTCTGGAGACTAGACCAAGTCGACAAACAATCCTGCAATCCTCTTGATAGTACGCGTCACCGCAGGCTATAGGCGATTGGGATATCACAAGGATATCACTAGCGCGTTGCCAACTTTGAGACTTGAAATTATTTTCTAACAACATCCAGTGATGTCACTGCCTCTCTCACCCTTAAAACCGGAACACAGCAATGCGCACACTGTTGTTTGCCGGAAGAAATAGGTTATTGTAGCTTCTGACTTAACACAGACATCATCATTACATCCATTGGATGTCCACTGCTGGACATAAGCCTCCCCAAGAAAGGGGAAAATTTGCTCATAATTGCAGCGCTGGGCATGCGTGTTGGCAATCGTAGAGCCCAGTCCTATCCCCACCCCATACATATGAGCTACACTCTCTTGGAAACCTTAGTCGCCTCTTACGACACCTGATACAGAGGGAGGTACTATTCTACTCTGCCGGTACCTCACGGCACACAGACTTAACTAAGGTGTTTTCCATTTGTTCGTTGTAGATCGCATCGCGTGCTCCGACACCACAGGGACAAGCATAAGCAGAAGCCGCAATGTCCACTGTGCTTTAAGTTCTTTGTTAACCGAGGAGGTGTTAGAAATCACTTGATGTAAGTATTGACAAGGCCGATGGCGCAATTGATAGTGTTCCTATCTTGTGCGCCGAGGGTAGTGGATTTGAATCCTATCCAAACATGATGAGTATTTTTTTTTGTGTCTGGGTGATAAATTTGTATTTAAGTATTATATTTGTGACTATCAGTGCCCCGCGGCTTCACCCGCGTACAGAGATTAGCCAAAACATATAGAGAGACAAACATTAAAATAATAATTTTATCGATGTTATTAAATAAAAAAATAAATAAAATAACACTTTTCTTTAAATATTTATGATACTTAAAAAACATAGTTTTAAATTTTTGTCTGTCTGTCGTGTTCTGGCAAATCTCTGAATCGGTTGGACCAATTTTAACGGGACTTCCACTGACAGATAGCTGATGTTATATGAATTAACTTAGATTTACATTTGTTATTTATTGTCCTCACGGAAACAGCAACTATGCAGGTGAAACCGCGGGACACTGCTAGTGACAATAAAATTCTATAACTAAACCATTCATTTTACCGATAACCTTAATGACCTGATAGGTCATAAGTCATTCAAACAATTGCGCAGATAGTGCTAATAAAATCTTGTGGATCCAGAGTCGTGTGTGTTTGTTCTGTGTCTGGGTGTTGAATATATGCATTTAAATATTACATTCATGATTCCCATGTAATCTTGGAGTCAGCTCAATGTATGAGATGTGACTTGCTGTTATTATATTCAGTGGCGTGACATATACTAGTATGCTAGCACCAGACCAGACATAACCTACGTCTGGTTTGGTGTCGGTGACTTTAACCTCCTCCCCCAGCACGGTACACAGGCAGTCGGACCGCGTGTTCCACTGCGAGTTGTGCGACAAGCAGTACCGCACCAAGAACGGCTTGAAGTCGCACGTCACATCAATACACGAGGGCACCGGCGCGTACTGCGACGTGTGCCAGAAGAACTTCAGGACCCCGTACATACTGGCTCACCATCGGCGCACGCACTCCAACCACATCTCCGAGGACGATAAAAAGTGAGAGAGCCGTGAGGTACCGGCAGAGTAGAATAGTACCTCCCCCTGAACCAGGTGATTTCGGAACCGACAGATGGCGGTATATCCATCCAAACCTGTGTAGTTTAAGTGATATGGGTGGCAGGATTCCCGTTGCGAAAGCTGCGCACTGCGATTGCCAATGCGCTTGCCCAACGCGGCAATTATGGGCAGAATTCTTTCTTGACAAGGCCAGATGTCCCAATGTCCAGTTGTGGGCTTTCATTGGCTGATATGATGATGATCATATGTATGAGTTCTTTTCAACAGGTTTTTAACTCATTATATCTATTATTCACATTTTGTATCGACTTTACTATTACCTGGCGACGATCGCTCTCAAGAGTGACAGGTGTAATGTCAGAATGCGTGACGTATATAATTACTGCGTAATCATAGTTCGAAATTTAAACTTTTGTATATTCAAATTTCTGTTCCATGAAGGTTCTATTGTGACTTGAGATCTGGCAGATTTTTGATGTAATGTTTAAATGGGATACGAGGAGAATAAAAATTACTTTTTTTTATATGGAAAGAGCAAAGTTGTTTTGATTTTTTATCTAAGAATTAACAATTGAAGTTACTGGCCTAATTTACTTTATAATAATTTACGCACGCGATATTAAAGCAACTCTAATTGGCTCATGGTCTTAAATATTGATTTATAACTGATTGGCTAACTGACTGACTGACTGACGTACCAACGCAGGACCTATACCCTATAGGGGTTAGAAATTTTAAATCTTGCCAAGAGTTTTTTTATAACATTGGGTAACGCTAAGAATGGATTTGTAAAAACCGCCTAAAGGGGTAAAACTGGGGTGCAACGTTGGTATGAAACTTTTCTGGTTTTGAAATTATTCTAATGATACTCATAACGAAAGTTCCTTATCCTTATTGAAAGTCTCATCATCATTATCATCATCACCATATCAGCCATTGAAAGTCAACGGCTGGACATATACCGCCATCTGTCGGTTCCGAAACGTCTTTAAACTCGTATAAAATATTTTTTTGAAAATTATCCACTAAGGTTCTACCTCTCAATGGTTCCACCTCTCAATGGTTCTACCTCTCAATGGTTATACCTCTCAATGGTTCTACTTTTCTGTATAAATAACTTACGCATGGTTTATGGTGTCAGGTTCGTATGTGACGAGTGTGGGGCGCGATTTGTGACGAAGAGGCCTCTGCAGGAGCACATAAATTTCGTCCACCTTAAGAGTCAGCAGAACTTGTGCAAGGAGTGTGGCAGGGTGAGTACTTTAGCCAGACAGGCATAGGCGTTTGTAGAGGGGGGAGGGGACATAGATAACTCACTCATTATGCCCTGTTTTGCAAACAATTTTCTTTTTGGCCGTTTTTTTTCTTTTTTCTTTGGCCGTTGGAGGTGTATCTACCTCCAACGGCCAAAGATGGCTACTCGAGCCGATAGAGGTCGAGTCCCTGAGCGCCGTCGGTCTAGATCCTGGAAAGCGCCGCCTCCGGGCACGCGGGTACAATAAGGCATAGGGTCGCTCATTAATAAGCGGCCTCGCCCCCTTCCGGTGATGTGTTTGTGTGTGTTTAACTGTGTTTAACCACAAACGCTATCTGTCGACTTTTTTAATATAGTATATGCACACTACATCTCATACATTGACCTGACTCCGACGTAAGTCGCTTAAAGCACTTGTGTTACGGACATCGGACAGAGGAATCACAGATATAATTCTTAAATACATATATTTAACACCCAGACACAGGACATACACAAATTACATCATATACATTTCTCTTGGGTGGAGATCGAACCCACGAACCCTAGCGCATTAAATAGGATCACTGCCATCTGCGCCACCGGGCCCGTCAAACTTGACATCAGATATTCGCTTATGTTATCTTTGTTTTTTTTTTACAGGTATTCTCAAACCATAGAGAGCTGAAGAGGCATGAAAATTATGTACACAAGAAAATCAGACCGCCGCGAAACAGAATTTGTGATTATTGCGGGAAGGGATTCTTTGTGAGTAACATTTTAACTTATCGCTGGGTACCGGCGGAGTAGAATAGTACATCCTTCTGCACCAGTTGTAAGAAGTACCCGAATAGAAAATTGGCGGTATATCCATTCGGAAATAACGGACAATAAGTTAAATTTATCTACACATTATCTCATACATTGACTTACTCCAAGATAAATCGTTTAAAGCACATATGTTTAGAAGAATTTAAAATGAATAATCATTGTCATATTAGCCATTGGAAGTCCACTGCTGGACGTAGGCCTCCCCAAAAAAGGGGAAATTTGCCCTAAAAAAAGGCAAGCGTGTTGATAATCGCAGAGCACAGCTTTCGCGACAGAAATGCTGCTGCCTACCCCCATCATATATATCCAACGATTGACAACGCTGATTTCTAACCTAATAGTAGAATGCATTGCTGTTTACAGGCTGAAGCGATTTTACGGGCGCATCTACGCACGCACACCGGTGAGCGTCCACTAACGTGCACGCAGTGTCCGGCCACGTTTGCGCACCCATCTGCGTTGTACAATCACACCAAGCTGGTGCACCGGAAGCGGGCACCAGAGTGACGGGACTTAATGTTGGATCAACGAGTCGATAGTCAATGCAGACACTTTTTACTTGTGATAGATGTCTCTTGAAGCTGCCACAGCTCATGTATTGCAAGCGGGCGCCTGAGTAGCGGAACTTAAGTTTGGATGATTAGACGTCAGAAGAAGCAATGATCGTTGGACAAGAAAAACTGTCCAGTCTCAGAATGCAGCTATTTAATCTGACACTCAAATTCGTGCATTGGACATTTGGTCACAGATTAATGTTCTTTGAACAACCGGGCGCCGGCGTATCAGGACTTAATGATGGACATCTAATCAGTCTTTCATAGTGCAGAAAGAATCGGTGTCAGAAAAATGGTTGTTTGGAATGTTTCCGTCTCTTTTGTCGTGAAACGAATGACAGGGACGTCAATAGTAGTATTGTTATTGTGTAAAAAGGTTAAACAGATTGTAAAATTAGTATTTGTTTATGGTTTTCATTTATTTCACAGGAAATTGATAAAGGCTTGATAGAGATATATCTGTCTCCTCCATTTGAAATGATATGACAGAGAAGCGTATACAATAGTTTTTTTTTTGTCAGGACTTGATACAAATATATGTCTTTTCCTTCGGAATTATATGAAAGAGAAGCTACAATGGTTTTGTTTGATAACGGAACTGATCGAAATGTGTCTGTCTCTACTTTAAAAAAAATACGATAGAGAGGCAAAAGCAATGCTTTTGATTTTTTCCCGAACTTGATAGAAATATGCCTGTCTCTTTCCTCGGAGATGAATAAGACAGAGAAAAATTCAATGGTTTTATTTATTTGACAGGACTTCATAGAAATACGTCTCTCTCTTTCCTTTGGAATGAATGTGAAAGAGAGCCGATAAGTTCTTGATGTTTACAAGAGCTGGCATGAAATTTGGTCATTAAATTATGGAAACTGTTTAATACATTTATTTTATTCGTGTAATCCTTTACTAGAATCTATATATAGGAAGGCATCTTAAGTCGATGATCTTGGCGGTATTTGCAAACGTAAAAACTAAAAGACTTATTTCCTTTTATCAAAATGTGTTTTATACTTCATTAACTGTTAATTTAGCCTGGAGGACTTTGCCGTAAATTTTCGCGACATGGATACTGCTGCCCATCCCCGCTCTATGCATTTGAGCTTCACTGTCTCGGATGGATATACCACCATCCATCGGTTCCGGTACCTTAATCGCCTCTTACGACACCTAGTACAGAGGGAGGTACTATTCTACTCTGCCGGTACCTCACGGCATGTTAAACTATCCCTAATGATATAACACTCAAGTAAATATAATTCAAAGAAAAATAATTATAATATCGGAGGAACAAATAATACTTGGCATATGTCTCTTTCCTTTACTTGCATCAGTCTGAAAGGACTAATGCGAGTAAGGGAACGCTTGAGCACACGCTCGTTTCTTGTAGGTACTTCTGACCTGGCCGTTCTTTAATACTTCTACCTGTTTAAGGTTTGTTCACCTAATTCTTCTACACCAACTCTATATGTATATTTGTGCAATCATTCAATTTTTATCTATGCTCTACATGTTCAAACCACCTCAACATTCCTTTACCATTGTTGTCACAATATCATCTTTTACACCACATGATCATAGTATTCATTAATCTATTTCTCAAACTCACACTAATACGTACTTCGAACTGCTCTCATTACGACAGCATTTATTCTGCTCGCGTGCATCTTCTGCCATACCCAACATTCACTACCATATATCAGTGTTGGAACCAACACACCTCTATGAAATTTTCCTTTAAAAATAGATAATTTCATAGTTTTATAGCAGTATACATCACTCGCAAGCGAATGTCTTCAGCCTATCACACAGATTCCTCCTTTAAATATAGCTACCATAAATAAAATGGCAGATGTCAATATATGCATAATGATATCTGGCATAATAATTACATGTAATAAGTTATAATTATTGTTTTTATTAGGTCTTCAAAATAAATCACATAATTAATAATCTACCTAAAATAAAGAAAACAACTATTAAAATAATTTACAAACTAGCATTCGACCCCACTTCATTTATATATAGTATAATAATACGTTTTTCTGTGAACTAAGTGTAGTATGCAAATGACATGATCAAAAACTTGTAATTTAGTAGCTATGATCTAACTTTACTATTTTGTTTCGCTCTATTTCTGCTTGTATCAAATGCGTTTTATTATACAAGACTTAATAACATTTAGTAATTCTTTATTTGGCCATTACCTCAAAGATATATACTGAAATTAAGTAAAATAAGCAATTTTACAAAAAAAATCATGCATAATTGTATAGTAAAATATTGAATTTGAATAAAACACTTTTTTCTATACATATCTCAGTACAGCTGTTCTTTATGAACTAAACGCGTTATGTTTGTTCCTCAACGTGTTGTCAAATATCAAAATAAAATCATGAAACAGAAAAAAAATTATAAAATGTATTCAGTAAAAAAAGTTACTTAAATTGTTATAAAAACTGATTTAAAATATCGATAAAATAAATTTAAAAAAATATTTGATTAATCTATTGTCATTTCTGAATGGCCTTTAGGGTGAATTGGAACGCACCAAATAGTGCGTCCGTCGACATTTGACATTGGAGATGAATGTTTGTTTACTATTTTGTAATCACAAAAACTAATTGAAATGTCTGAGTTTATGCATTTAAATTTACCTGACTATAGTGCAATGGGCCCGGACGACTCAAAACTGTTATGGTCACAAACAACATGCATCTGTTGTTTACAAGAGAACCTAAATTTTGTCAGTTTAAATAATTGCAAACATATTAGTGTTTTCCAATTTTATTACAAATTTAAGGTGAGTTTTAAGTTGCTAACACGCTTTGTGTTTGTATGTTAAATTAATGTTATCAATTCATGTTTGTATTCCATGGAAATGCCTTTTTTAAGAAACCAATATTTTGAGATTCTATAGTAATGTTGTATAAGATTGGCATACGAAAATACAAGATGGCGTCTTTGCGTTCATTTGTTTTTTATTTGTAAGAATAGTGGAGTGTAATTATTTAAACATTTTATTATTATTCTTATGACTTAAAATTATATATTTTTTTATTTTAGATTGAATTTGATACTTCTGTTGTTTGTTATCAATGCCACTACATTCTGAAGAAGATGCACTCCTTCATGGAACAGCTGGAAGAACATT
Source organism: Heortia vitessoides (assembly GCA_020976665.1). Lineage (NCBI taxonomy): Eukaryota > Metazoa > Arthropoda > Insecta > Lepidoptera > Crambidae > Heortia > Heortia vitessoides. Next base: position 3,651,886 of record JACJUM010005599.1, read on the forward strand.
TACTGCTCTTAAACGGACAGGTGATTTTTTAAAGCTAATAACATTTTTATTCTTTAAATATTACATAAATACATATAAATAACACCCAGACACAGAACAAATACAAATATTCATCATATAAATGTTTGTTCTGCGTAGGGATTGAACCCACGTCCCTTGGCGCATAAGATAGGATCACTGCCATGTGCGTCATCGGGCCAGTCAAAATCTTATCTTATATGGGAAAATGATTATATATTGATCGCGAACTATATTTAAACATTATTGTTTCAGGCCATCAACATCAGACCAACAAAAAGTCCATTCAAAAGTCTAGTAACATCAACAACTACAACTTTAGATATCTTGAATGATTTAAAATTAGAATCCAACGACACACCTTCTATAACCAATACCATAGACAATGATTACACAGAGATGACTACAGACGTGAAAATAGAGCACGAAAGCTTTTCCGACAACGACATTGACATCCCTTTGTCGGAAATAAAAAAAGAAGTGAAAAAGAAAAAACAACGTGTCAAAATTAAAAAAAGATTGCCCGTTGTAGAGAAGTACGATGGAAAGATAGCTATCACTTTCTTGAGTACGGAGGAGATGATGCTAGAAAGAGAGAGGGAGAAGTTGAAGGAATCTTATTTAAAGTTTCCGTACAAGTGTGAGACTTGTATCACTGGATTTGACCACGAATTGCCGATGCGCGATCATATGGAGAAGAGGCATAGTAAGGTATGAATTACATAGCGCAGCGTCATTGGCGCATTCGGTAGTGTCCCTGTCTTGTATACCAAGGGTCGTGGGTTAGATTTTTAGTGAATTTTTAACACGCTTTTGTTATCTTCACCTGTATGTCTAAGGTTTGATGTCTAATGTCTAGGTCGTCAGCATTGGTACCTCACTTTTACCTATTTCTATTGGAAAATAGTAGTGTTCGCTGCTGTGTTCTGGTTTGAAGGGCGAGAGAGGCAGTGTTGTTACTAGGTAAATGTGACATAGTATCTACAGTTCACAAGGTAGGCGACACGCTAGTGCTGCGGTCACGTTTATCATCAAACGGACCGTAGGTATGCTTGTTTGCTGACTTCATAATATACAAAAAAATTGATAATACAGAACTTTGTACATTTATCAAGAACCGGCGACAATAGTCACAGCCAAATAGTTCGATAAATTTATCCCATTATCATCATTAGCCGTGAGGTACCCATCCACCCACCACCTCCATACCGGTGTATGTAGCGACTAGGGTACCAGAACCGACAGATGGCGTTATCCGAAATCCGAAAAAGTGTAGCTTACACATCCTTCTCACGTCATTAGATGTGAGGAACTGGCAGAATAGAATAGTACCTCCCACTGCACCAAGGTGTCGTAAGAAGCGACAAAGGTACCAAAACCGACAGGTACACATGTTTCTCAAGACATTAGCTGTGAGGTACCGGCAGAATAGAATAGTACCTCCCACTGTATCAGGTGTCGTAAGAGGCGACTAAGTATAAGGCGGTATATTCATCCGGCGGGGCGGTGTGGCTTAAATGTATAGGGTGGAGATGGGTAGCAGCATCCCCGTCGCGAAAACTCTGCGATTGCCAACGCGCTTGCCAGATGCGGCAATTATGGGCAAAAACCTCATATCTTGGAGATGCTTATGTAGCAGTAGATTTGCAATGGCTGGTATGATGATGATGGAGGTGATGTGCGACATCCCCTTCGCTTAATAAAGGACAAATTAACCCTGACCAGGGGAGGTCTACGTCCAGCAGTGGACGTTCTACGCCTGCTATATTGTTGATGAGGTTCTAATGCACACGACCTTTGTATGAGGCTACCTCAAGTACAGTCTATTATATTTCAGAAAAAAGACGGTTACGTGTGCTCGATATGCAATTCCGTGTTGGGCAGTGAAACCTCGTTCAAGGAACACACAAAACGACACTCGCGGAGGTGAGCATAGCGTTTAGAATATATAATCGTTGCATTTATTTATACAAATATGTATGTAACGTTGATCTATTTTGTATATAGGTACCTATATTGTCTGCACCAATATATATATAGTGTTTCGTGTAATGGTTGACTGGTAGATAATGCCAACTAGCATTAAGTCCGCCATTTGTACATTTTGTAATATGTTGTGCAATAAAGTTCAATATAAATAAATAATTCTTGGCGGGTATATATTGACTCACCGAAAGCTCTTCCTAATGATTTGTAATCCCAATGATAACTTTTCCTAAAATTTTTCATCCTAAAGTTTAAAGAGGTACTGTCATAGATTGCGGTGAGGTACCGGCAGATTAGAATAGTACCTCGCCCTATAGCAGGTGTCGTAAGAGGCGAATAAGGTACCAGAACCGACAGATGGCGGTATATCAATCCAAGACAGTGTTGCTCAAATGCATAGGGCGGGGATGGGCAGCAACAACTCGTCGCAAATGCTGCGCTCTGCGATTGCCAACACGCTTGCCATCATTCATTACAATTTCGGAAACATGAATGTTTGAACATTGCCAGTAGCAATACAAATAGTATGAATGAAATCTTTGGCCTATGGCACCTATGGCAGACCACTGTTGGGCATAGGCCTCCCCAAGAAAGGGGGAATTTTGTCCATAATCACTATGCTGGGCAAGCATGTTGGCATTCGCATAGTGCAGCTTTCGCGACGTGGATGCTGCTGCCCATCCCCACCCTGTGCTTTTGAGCTACACTGTTTCGGATTAATATACCGACATCTATCGTTTCTGGTACCTTAGTTTACTCTTACTACACCTGGTCCAGGGGGATCTACTATTCTACTCTGGCAGTACATCACGGCTTACAGTCCGCTTTATTGTATGTGTTTCCGCAGCTTAAACACGCTTGTATATCACTAGCGCGACCAACCTTGTGACTTGAAGATACTACACCACATTACCCGGTAATTTCACTGCCTCTCCCACCCTCCGAACCGGAAATAGCAATGCGAACATTGCTTTTTGCTGGTAGAAATTGGTGAGAGTGAGGGAGACGATGGATGTATGATGAAAGTAATTTACTTAATTTCTAGGAAAAGAATAGTAACTCCCTTTGTACCAGCTGTCGTAAGAGACTAGGTATCAGAAATGACATCTGCCAGCATCATCCTTGTCGCTATCCCATTTCCTTCCATCTCATCTTTAATAAATGTGGATGGACCTTTTACGAAGGACGCCAGCATTATTACGTCTCTCTCTAGATCTACTGCTAGACAACAGTGCTCGTTGTTTTCCGGTTTGGAGGGTGAGAGACACATTGATATTTCTGGGTAATGTGAAATCTTCAAGTCATGCAGTTGGTCTCGCTAGAGATATCCTTATGGTGACACGAGCGTGAATAGAGACGCGAGACCAGCACTCTGACCGTATGGTTTTGAGGAGGCCAATGTCCATCAGCTAATATGATAATTTTTTTGATAGGTACGAATGTCAGGAGTGCGGGAAGAGATACAACAACGTTTACTCTGTGATCAAACATTACAACGAGCTGCATGGCACCATAGACACGCATTATAGTTGCGCGGAATGCGACTTCACTACTTTGTAAGTAATTGACTTCCTTATTAGCCAATTCGACATAGATCAACGAGCTATGGAGAGGGCAATGCTCGGAGTCTCTGCGCGATCATAAAGGAGATTTGAAAAGAAACTGACACAGCCCGCCGGATTAGCAAGTTGAAGTAGCAATGGGTAGGGCAGGGCAGAATCGATTAATGATGGAGTCGTAAGGTTCTGGAATGGAGACCACGTACCGGCAAGCATAGCTTAGGACGTCCACCTAAGGACAGACGATCTGACTAAAACCGCAGGATCCTGCTAGGCGCAAATGTTCCCATTGGAAGTCACTTGGAGAGGCCTATGTTCACCGTGGACGTCCTGCGGCTGATATGGCGATGATAATGATATCCACCCAAACATCTTAGCTCTAAAGAAACTAGGCTTTGCGATTGTCACCAGGGCTGCTCAGCGTGGCAATAGGGTAATGGACCGATTTTTAAAAAGTATCTTAATTTGTTCTATTAGACACTTGCAATTTGATTGATTCTTTATAAGTCAAATAGTGGTTACAATAAATCATACAAAATATATCATTGCTGTTACAAAATGTCTTATAAATGGTGTGTTGTGTCACAATACACTTATACATCTGTTAAAACACCCGAGAAAAAATGTTTTTCAGCATTCCAAAGAACACAAAGAGTGGTTAAAACTCGCTCGTAGAAACCCGTAGGATATATATTCTCACTTTTGAACGTTGATCACAAGAGAAAACCCAAAACAACAAATAAACAAGCTCAAGTACGTACGTACCTACTATCGTCAACTGTCACCAAAGCGATTGTCAGCAAATGTCGTCACACGTTAAGTCACCAATCGCGTGCGTTTTTAATCACGTGGTCTAACATGAAAATTTAATTATTTAAAAAATGATATCTTATGAAAATGCTAAATATTTTTAAATACTGTATTAGTTAATTTGGTTTAAAAATATATTTACAATTAGTCTAGTAACAATTGGTTTCATATTTTCGTTATAGTCAAATACCCTATTATAGGCAAAATTCCCCCTTTCTTGACCTAGACTTACGGAATCCATAAAATTATCTATACAATGATCCATAGAAAGATCCATAGAATTAGGAACAGCGTGATAGGAGAATAGATGGTGTGAACGACATTATATTTAAGATTATAATAATAATAATAATAACTTTATTCAACTATTTTGATACTTAGGTACCTAAACTAGGTCTAGCCTGTTCTTATAGGCACCTAAATTGAGAGAGGAATGCTAGTTTTTGCAAGTAAAGGGACGGGGAAAGTACAACCGGTCCTTGAGAATACTTTTAGAGAGGCCCAGTCCACCAGTGGACGTCTAAGGTCTATCAGAATTAAAAGTAACCCGCGCGTATTTCGCAGATCCCATCGTGTGCTCAGATACCATCGGGACAAGCACAAGCAGAAACAACAATGTCCGCTGTGCGAAAACACGTTTGTTAACAGCGCTAGTGTGAAATCTCATATGCTGTAAGTATATAATACAATACATATATCTCATTTTATAGCCTTGAGGTACCAGCAGACTGGAATAGTACCTCTTCCTGTGTCAGGTTTCTTAATAGGCGGACTGAGGTACCGGAACCGATACATGACGGTATATCCATTCGAAACAGTGTAGCGTAAATTCACAGGGCAGGGATAGGCAGCAGCATCCCCGTCGCGAAAGCTGCGCTCTGCGATTGCCAAAACGCCTACCCAGCGCTGCAATTATAGGCAAAATTCTCACTTGGGTGGTGGGAAATACTGCAAGAATAACTGGGAAATGATAAAGGTACCATCACACTTTTGAATTGGAATCTTCTATTCTTCCCAGCACAGTGCACAGACAATCGGACCGCGTGTTCACCTGCGAACAATGCAGCAAAGAGTACCGCACCAAGCACGGGCTGAAAGCGCACGCGCAGTCGGCGCACGGTGGCGCCGCCGCGGCTTACTGCGGCCCGTGCAGGAAACACTTCCGCACGCCGCACAACCTCGCGCACCACCTGCGGACCCATTCCAGTCATATCTCCGACAACGACAAGAGGTAATGCAGGAAGGACATGTTTAGAATACCAGTTTGTAAGTCTAGTCTCTTTCGTTTTAAGCTATCACAATTTCACGAGGTAGACATGATGTAGACTTCATACAAGGGTCGTCTGCATTGGTACCTCTCTCATCTATTTATACCGCTAAATAGCAGTACTCGCATTTCTGTGTTCCGGTATGAATGGTGACGTAAGCGGAGAAGTTACTGGGTAATGTGACATAATATCTTCAAGTCGCAAGGTTGGCAATGCACTCGTGATATCCTTGTGATAATAACAATAAATACTTTATTGTACACCAAACATAACAGTACACAATCACAAAGTACAATGGGCGGCCTTATCGCAAATAGCGATTTCTTCCAACCTTTGGATGGAAAGAGTGAATGAAACAAAGAGGTAGTAAGAGGTGTCAATAAGATCGATAGAAATATATATATTAGCTGATGTCAGTAACACAAGTGCTTTAAGCGACTTATCTCGGAGTCAGGTCAATGTATGAGATGTCGTGGGAATTTATAAATTTATATTACAATATAAATGCCAAAGGTCGTGGACTCGATCCCGAACATTTATATATTAAATATTTGTGATTGTTCTGTGAGCGAGTTGAAGATGTGTTAGGTATATTGTGATTCCTTTGTTATCAGATGTCAGTAACACAAGTGCTTTAAGCGACTTACCTTGGAGTCAGGTCAATGTTCAGGCATGATTGGCTGTTCATAGAGGTGTGTTGGGTCCAACACTGACATATGGTATGGTAGTGAATGTTGGGTATGGCAGAAGAAGCACGCGAGTAGAATAAATGCTGTTGAAATGAGAGTACTTCGAAGTATGTATGGTGTGAGTTTGAGAGATAGATTAAAAAGTGTAATAAGAGATCGATGTGGTGTAAAAGATGATGTTGTGACAATAGAGAAAGGAATGTTAGGATGGTTTGGACATGCAGAAAGAATGGATGAAAGTAGAATGACTGCACCAATATATAGAGCGGAAGCGAATGGAAGAGTTGCTATAAAACGACCGAGGCGGACGTATCTTAACCAGGTAGAAGAGGTATTAAAGAAGGGTCAGGTCAGAAATACCAAGAATAAACGAGCGTGTATGAAAGGACTAACGCGATTAAGGGAAGCAAGAGAGGTATTCCAAGATCGTAACAAGAGATCCATGCAAATTTGCTTAGGAAGGCCTGTCTCACTCTTGAAATGATGATGTTGGTAACCAGGTTTATCTGCGACGAGTGCGGCACCAGGTTCCTGACCAAGGGTCCTCTACAGGAGCACATAAACTTCGTGCATCTCAAGAACACACAGCACAGATGCACTAAATGCGAGAAGGTAATCTGGTCCAAACAGAAACATAAAGCGGCGCCCCGCGTTGTCACTTGCACAGTTTGTGCTGTCGTGAGAATACAGAAATCAGATATAGCTTTTATTACTTGCTGATAATGTCGCTTTTTGTTAGTAAAAGAATTTTTGGAACTAATAAAATAGTTTCTTGATATTATTAGTTACAAATATACATTACTAGGTGCGCCCGCGTGGAACAGTTTTTGTTGGGTACCATACCTCTTTACCTTAACTTATATAAACTTTGAATTTCATGTTTATCAATCAATGGCCTGAAAAACTAGTTTCGAGTTTCTAGTTTTGAAAATAGTTACACTTCCATATAACTTTACATCATCCCTTTCGACCCCTTTCAAATGAAAAATAGCCTATGTCCTTTCTCAGAGTCTAAAGATTGTTTGTGCCATGTGAATTTCATCAAAATCGGTTGAGAGGTTTAAGCGGAACAGCGTAACGGACAGAGTTACTTTCGCATTTATAATATTAGTAGGTATTACTGGGTTTTGTGACATGATATCTTCAAGTGTGACTTGGTCGCGCTAGTGATATCCTTGTGATGATACAAGCGTGTATAGACTGCGGTGACGCTTACTATCACGCGGACTGTGTGCTTGTTTGTTGACCTGGTCTAAGAACGAAATGGAACTTTATTTACAAACATTACTTACGCGGTATTGAAGTATCTGACGATTGGAACAGTGATTCACTCGGATTAATGGGGCTTTGCGCCGTCAGATACCGGCAGAATAGAATAAATAGTACCGTTTAATGCACCAGGTGTCGTAAGAGGCGACTAAGGTACCAGAACCGACAGTAAATTAGTAAATCTCTTCTGGTATTCGATTATATATTCGCGGACCCCCTTGCCAACATTGCCAACACGCTTGCCCAGCTAGGCAATTATGGGCAAAATTCCCCTTTTCTTGGGAAGGCTTATGTCCAGCAGTGGATTATCGATGGCTGGTATGATGATGATGATAATGGTATTGATGGAACCTTTATCACCACCAGATTTTCTTGTTTAGTTTGTGTTTTCTGTAGACTTGTGTATTGAACCTGCATTAAACTTAGTATTAAGACCCGTCTGGTGCCGGCAGAACAGCATAAGATTGACCTAATTTATATGTTAGATGACTTATGATCCTGTGGGGTCATCAGGGTCATCAATATTAAGAGTATAATAGAATTTAGCACTGCATATTTCTAAAATTGTGTCATTTATTATTTTTGACATTTTGATAGTGCTTGTTATGGGCCTACTTGAATAAAGATGGGCCTACTTGCATTATAAATTTCTTCTTGATTCCTTCCCAGGTGTTCTCAAACCATAGGGCGTTGAAGAAACACGAAAATTACGTCCATAAAAAAATCCGACCGCCTCGGAACAAGATATGTGATCATTGCGGGAGAGGATTTACTGTAAGTTGGTTTAAATTTTTTAGATCTCGATTATAGTTGACGCAGAATCGATCGATTATACAATTTATACATCATGACTGTATGTAACAATAGCCCTCAATAATCTAACAGCCATGCTGTATTATCGAAGTATGACTATAATTTTTTTTTATATAAATGAATTCGTACAACCTGATTCCGTGATAAGTCGCTTAAAGCACGTATGTTACGGACATCAGACCATAGATGAATCACTAATATGCTACTATAAATAAATTCATGTATTTAACACCCAGATACAGAAAAAACATAAATATCATCATATAAATATTTGTTCTGGTTGGGGATCGAACCCACGACTTTTGGCGCTCAAGAACGGATCGCTACTGTCTGCGCCATCGGACCAGTCAATTTTATTGATAAATTTATAAGTTACGATATATATTTACTTATCGACTAAATACCTGCTTTCTATGAAATAATCATCCGTTATTATATATTTGTATAGTGTCGCGGATGGTCGTGATCCTATCTTATATGCCGAAGGTCGTGGGTTCGAACCCTACATAGGACAAACATTATTTATAATCATCATTATAGCCACAGGAAGTAAACTGCTGTGCATAGGCCTTCCCAAGAAAGAGGGATTTTCGCCTATAATTACCGTGCTGGGTAAGCCCCTGTGCATTTAAGCTGCACTGCTACCGCCATCTGTCAGTTCTGGAAACTAAGTCGCCTCTCACACCAGGTACAGAGGCAGGCACCATTCTTATCTGCCGATACCTCGCTGCTTTTGTTTATAATAATAAAAAAATATATTTAGCTCACATTATAATAAGATATATATAACAATAATAAACAAGGTTGTGAATATTCTGTTGAGTCTGATATCCGAAACATAAGTGCTTTAAGTATCTTGGGCGATTCCATATATATGTTACCGGACAAACCCGATTTCAGGACAAACCAGTTTAGGCTAGGCCAAACTAGTTGGTCCTGATTGGTATGGTTACTGGTACTGGTATGGTTACTGGTACTGGTATGGTTGGTTAGGTTAGGTTAGGTTATTTATTTTGACTTTCTAGATATACTATAATGTTCAGACTAGACCATACCAGTTTATCCTGGAGTGTGCGTATTTATATCAGGATCAACTAGTAACAGGTTATATCGTGTATAGGAACAACTAGTTTCGCCTAGGCAAAACTGGTTTGTCCTGAAATCGGGTTTGGCCGGTAACATATATATTGCGGAAAATACCGCATAAAACTATTTCGACCTTACCTAACCTTACCTATGTATCCCAGAACCCATCTAACGTCCAAAGAATCGCATTAAGAAATGTAGTAGATGTTATTTAAAACTAGTAGTGAATGTGCGTATCCTAACACGGTGATATGTCGGTAGACACTGGCTATACTCCGGTCGCACCTGCGAACGCACACTGGCGAGCGGCCGCTCGCGTGCGCGTACTGTCCAGCGACATTCGCGCATTCCGCTGCCAGATACACGCACACCAAACTGTTGCATAGGAACAGAGCGAGGGAGTGATGGAGTGGGAGTTTGAAAATATAGTTTTGTGACATACATACGTCTTTTATTGCTTCTAATTTAATAAACTGATAAGAAAATTAAACATTCTACTTAAATTCTAGTATTTTATAAATAAATATATCACGCTTGTGTCACGCCGGGTTAGGTGAACACAATGGATCTCCACTTGCTAAACGAACGTGTATGTGGACTAATACGAGTTAGAGAAAGGAGAGAGGCATGTCAAGATCGTAACAAGTGGAGGTCCATAGTGTGTGTATGCCTATCCCGGTGGGACACAGGCGTGATGTTTGTATGAAATTTTCTTTTATTTTATTAATACTTTTTATTTTATTAATTCAATAATGTAGCTAAACATCAGAGTAACTAAAATTTGTATACATATTGTATACGCCAATTAAATGCGATAATAGTGTTGTAAGCGCCCCAAACGCCTGCCAAAGCAAAGCTGCTTATCACCGTGTTGTGTTTTAGATGCAGATAGGATCTGATAAAAAGCTGTTTCAGATACATATAATTAAAATTTAAGTCTTTTTGGAATATGAAAATAAAACAGCTGTTACAAAAGTCAACTGAAAGTACGGTACTCAAACATATGGACATAGGCCTCTAGAAGAGTGCAGCTTTCGTGTCGGGCATGCTGCTGCCCATCTCCGCCCTGTGCATTTGAGCTTGTATTTTTTTTTTAATATATATACCGTCGTCTGTCTGTTCTGGTACAGAGGGGGAGGTAGTATTCTACTCAGCCGGTATCTCAAGACTGATTTTTGAGGATAGCGGATGTTTATGAAGTGTAAAAATAAAACTTGAAATACTTTTAATTTGTATTATTTACACAGGAATATGAATTATCTGGATGAAATGGCGGGGCGCCGCCATTATGTTTTTTATTTTAGACGACCTTTGTATTATGTCTACCTCGCCTGTATCATTGTTACGTCATTCTAAACTAATTCTACATCATCATTATCATCATAGCAGCCGCAAAACGTCCACTACTAGACAAAAGCCTTCCCAAGAAAGGAGTACATTTGTCAATAATTGGGCAGTAGTGTTGGCAATCGCACAGCGTAGCTTCGCGACGGGGATGCTTCTGCCCATTCCTGCCCTATTGTATTTAGGCCACGCTGTTTCGGATGGATATAGCGCCATCTGTCTGAGGTACTAACTTCCTCTACCGGTACCCCACGGCAATTTCTTGAGCAAATTGCTGTATATCTGTTTAAACAGTGAGTGAATAATAATAATAACTGTATTCAACAACAAAAAGTAACTTAAACTAAAATACATTTTGATACTTAGCTACCTAAACTAGGTCTAGCCTGTTTTTATAGGCACCTTTAACAGATTTGTATATCTTCACCTTTCACACACCTTTATGAATAGTGTACATACTAAACAACACTAAACAAATAAATTTTAAATAATATGTAGCTTAACGAGCTATGGAGAGAGCGATGCTTGGAGTTTCTTTGCGCGATCGAATCAGAAATGGGGAGATTCGTAACAGAACCAAAGATACCGATATTGCACGGCGGATGGCAGTGGTCAGGGCATTTGGTACGCAGAACCGATGGCCGATGGAGTCGTAAGGTTCTGGAATGGAGACCACGTACCGGCAAGTGCAGCGTAGGGCGTCCACCCGTAAGATCGACAGACGATCTGACTAAAACCGTAGGATCGCGCTGGACACAGGCAGCATACAACCGGTCCTATTGGAGATTACTTGAGGAGGCCTGTGTCCAGCAGTGGACGTCTTATAGCTGATACGATGACGATAATATGTATTATTTGTGAAATACATGGTGCGTGCTTGTTTAGTGCGATTGTCAATTCAATCTGTTTATTGGAAACATGAAAGATGTTATTCTATGTACGATTTGATATGGTCACTATAAGATGTTGTTTAGTTAGCTATTTTACTACATAGTATATAGTGTCTTTTGAGTAGGAAAATAAGAAATTTAACGACTTGGTGTTACATAGATCTCACAACTTTTTACAGTAGAAGAACTGAGTTGTTTTTTTAGTTTTCTTCGATGGGTTGTCATTGCCTAAGGGAACGATATTGAGGTAAGGTCGAATAAGGGTTAATAATATAGCGTTTTAGTGGTTTTCTTAATTATATAATTTTTGTTGCGTAATAAATACATGGCAGTACAATTATTCTTACATTTTGGTCATTATTTCTGATAGATTTAAATATATATAAGGAATGTTATAACAATTACCGCCTTATCATTCACGTCATTAAAAAAAATGACACTGAATACGCAACGAAATAGTCCTTAAAAACATCCACTAGATGTCACTAATCATATGCTCACTCCGCATACTAAATAGTTCCAGCGTTGAGAACTAGATGGCACTGCCGTTTACATTATTAGTCTCCATCACTCACTCACTAGATGGCGTTGTTTAACTTCAACGACATAGTTTTAGCGTTCGTCACTAGATGGCGTGATTAACAACGCTACGTGTCTCCGGTGACCTCGACCTCTACTTGCACATTCTTCTTGGGAGGATATATCTTGTGGACCCTCTTCCTGTGCGTATAAAGGGAAGCACTCTGTCTGAAGGTGCATCCGCATATTTCACAGGACAGAGGGCGCTCGCCGGTGTGAATAAATTCGTGTTCTCGCAGCCCTTTTTTATCCTGCAAACAGAATATGCCACACGTATTTTTTTAATTATACTACTTGATCGAGCGGCGCAGATGGTAGGTAGTGTCGCTCCAAGTGTTACAGGTTCGATCCCCACCCAGGTCAAACGTTTTATGATAAATATTTCTATTAGTTCTGTTTAGTGTAAGGCAAGTGATTTTAGCTACTTATCTCGGAGTCAGCTTAGCTAAGAATGAGATGTGTAAATTTTAATTTAAAATTATATTTGTTACTACTTGTGGTAATAAGTAAATTGAGAGGTCGTTGTTTTTTCGTCCCTCATTCAGGTAAACTTAGTTAGTTAAAATATAAATATTATTTTAAGACATCTGATAACAGAATAATTAGAAATATCAAACTCACGTTTTTCCCTCAACATCTCATACATTGACCTGACTTCGTGGTAAGTAACTTAAAGCACTAGTGATACGGACGCTAGACAACAGAGGATTAAGAAATATGCTACTTAAAAAACGTATATTTAACACCCAGGCACAGAAAAAACATAAATATCATCATTTATATTTATCCTGTGTATTATTTCTTCTGTACTATATAGAAGTGCTGCCATCTGGCGGAATCTGTAGAAACCCCGCCACTCTCGAGAACGATTACCGAAAACTGATTGAAACATCTAGGGTTGCCAACTTTTTTGACAAAAAACGTATTAACTGGTTTATGGCGGTAAATCCATTCGAAACAGTGTACTTCAAATGCATAGGACGAAGACGGGCAGCAGCAACGTCGCGTAAGGTGGTTTCTTCGATTGCCAACACGCTTGCGCAGCGCGGCAATTATAAGCGGAATTCCCCGTCTTCGGGAAGCCTACGTCCACCAGTGGACTTCCAATGGCTGATATGATGATAGCACATTTCATATGTCAATTGTTTAAGGTTGAAAGTGGATGGAATGCTCACCCGGAAAGCCTTCCCACATTGCTGACAGATCTTGTCCCTCGCGCTTTCCTTGACGCCGTCGTGCGCGCGTCTCACGTGTCGAGTTATGCAGCGACGAGTCGCCAGACCCTGGCACAGATAGTTGTGCTTCTCAATCTGTATACT
>JACJUM010005599.1:3675515-3721350 GCA_020976665.1 Heortia vitessoides
ATTGCCAACACGCTTGCCCAGAGCGGCAAATATGGACGCCCCCCCCCCCCCTTTTAGGGGGGGGATCGTTCGTAGAACTATTTAAAATCAAATAAATTTATAATCAAAAGAAGAACTCACTCGAAATACTTATTGCATTCAGTGCAAAGGTAGCCGAAAGGCGTCCGCTTGTCGAGCATGGTGTGGCTCCGCCGCGGCTTCGACCCTGGCTTCAGGACTATAGGCGTCTTCCTTTGACCCTGTCAGTAACAAAACAATGAGTAAATCCCTTCCCCGTGACAATATGTTATATATGTTTATATGTATGTATGTTTGTTTGTTGTACTAAACACACCGCAAACTTCCACCAGCTTTAACATTATTTCTATCTAAAGGTTGCCTGTAAGAGATTGCATTTAGCGATAAGGCCGCCTCTTGTACCTACTATTCCATGTTTTTTTGATGTTCTTGTGTTGTTTTTATTGGTGTACAATAAAGAGTGTATTATTATTATTAAATATGGGGATACAATATGTTGCCGATGTCACTTGATGCTAATTTAACTCAGTGGTTTAAGAGTTCAACCCGGACAAACAAAGTGACAAGAAATATTCATATACCATCACATAAATGATGGGGTTCGAACCCACGATCACCTACGCACAAGACAGGAACCACCAGATACGTGATCGGGTCTGCATAAAATGTAGGGTTCCCTAGGACATGAGTTAATCTTGATCCCTGGAGACAACAAAGCTAAACGCCAATACCTAATCTACCTCATTTATTTAAGACTATACCTTAAATAGTCATGAGGTACCGGCAGAGTAGAATAGTACCTACCCCTGTGCCAGGTGTCGTAAAAGGCGACTGATGTACCAGAACCGACAGATGGCGGTATGTCCGGTATAGCTGGGTGGGGACGGGCAGCAGCGTCTCCGACGTAAAAGCTACATTCTGCGATTGTCAACACGCTCGCCGTGCACGCCAATTATGCTCTATATTCCCTCTTTCTTGGGGAGGCCAATGGCTGATATGATGATGACGAGAGAAAAACTTAAAGGGGTCACGGTGCACGTTTGAGAAACTACATCCAAAGTATGGAACAGACTTAGAATTCACAAACCTTCTTCCTTTGGACGGGCACCGCCAAGTTCTGCATCGAGTGACCGGCCTTCAGATGCTTCAATATATCATTAAAGCTGTAACACACGAGTTCGCAGAACTGGCATTCATGTCTTGAATAATGCTCAGCTATGTGGTCACTTAAATCGTACTTCTTCACCGACCGCAGGCAGATATCGCAGGGTATATGGTTGCTTTTCTGGTAAGAAAAAAAACATGGTAGCTATGACAATAATAAGCCGTGGGCTACCTGCGGAGTAGAATAGTGTGAGGGGCGACTGAGGAATCAAAACCGACAAAGCGCAGCTTAAATATCACTGGGCGGAGATGGGCAGCAGCATGCCCAGCGCGGCAATTATGGGCAAACATCCCCCTAATTCGAGAAGACCTGTGTGCCACAATGGTCTGTCTATGGCTGATATGAAGATGATGGAAATAATGATATATTCACACAATATCTCGTGCATTGTTAGATTTGATTCCGAAAAGAGTCACTCGTGCTACGGTGATCAGGCAACAAAATAAACACTTTATGTTCGTCCGTTCGTCATCATCATCACACCAGCTATTGGAAGTCCACATTGAACATAGACCTCCCCAAGAAAGGGGAAATTTTGGGGCGAACGTATTGGCAATCGCTGAGCGCAGCTTTCGCGACGGGGATGCTGCTCTCCACACCCGCCCTATGCATTTGAGCTGCACTATTTCTATAGCCAACTGACATGATATAGTTAGGTTAGGTTAGAACTGCGACTACAGTGCGCGAGCCGAGCGAGCGAACCGAGCGAGCGTCAGCGGCCGGCGAGTGTCAGAACTGAAAAATTATATATTACCGACTAAAATGTTACAACAGCTCGATGTGACAACATTTTTTCAATTAATCTGTAAGTTCCAGTTTTAACTGGATATTTCTAGTTTTAACAAACGCATTAGGCAAAACTAGTTTGAACTAGAGAAAACGATTTCTAACGAAAAACTCGTTTAAGTTGTAACATATTCATCATACAAATATATGTCGTCAATGGGAAACCCACGACCCTCGGCACAAGATAGGAACACTACCGATTGCACTAATAGTCACGTCATGTATTAAGCTTATTCGATCACATTTGTCGTTGAAGTAAATTCTTCTCTCTAGAAGATATTGGACTTGCGGTTTGAACTGGACACAACCAGTCCCATTTCGGTGGAAAAAGTGCAGCAGTTTTAGCAGTGATGCTAAAAAGGGGAAGAGGCCTCCCTAAAAGAGAATTTTACCCATAATTGCCGCACTGGGCAGGCAGAAACAATCTCTATTGCATGAGCTACGCTGCTTCCGACATCTCCATAGTTTAATTTTTTTGTATGTAAGTTTTGTATATATATATATTTCTGTTAATTCAAACGGAAATTACATAAAAAAATGCAGGTTACATACCTCTGTGTGTACTTCCACTATATGCTTGTCCAGTTCAATAAGACTCTTATAGCCTTCGATACAGGACTCACATTTGTACGCCGCACCTAAATAAACCACAGACAATTTCCTCTTCTCCCTGCTCTCGTACATTTCCGCATCCGTCATTTGTTTCGTTCTAAAAAACTTCTTCAAATCCGTCGTGCTCTTCAAAGGAGTTTTGACACTTTTCTTTTTTAATTTCTTCAATGGCTTCCGAACTTTTTTCTGGTTAACCTCTTTGCTTATAATTATTTCTTCGTCAGAATAGTTCGCTTCGTCGTTGTGTAGTTCGGATAATGGAATGTCTTCTTCACTCTCTGCTTTTATATTAGGGCCACAGTCTACGAAATTGTCTGAGATATCCGAATCAAACAGTAACGTGCGGTCATAGGACGATTTGAGAGTCGACGCTAGTCTCGACAGGCATTCGATTAAGAGTTTCGACTGCAAATTTAAAAATAAATTGTTACCATTATACAAATTTAAAACACGTTTTATATAATTTTCTTAACTCGACGTCTTCAAGATTAACAAAATATGTTGTGTTGTGTCAAGATTTTATAGATTACAATTTACTACCGTCCCTTTTTTAATATTAGACTAGGTCGATAACAAACAGCAGATTTTAGACGTTTGTAATATTACAAGAACATCGCATTGCCAACCTTGTGACGTGTAGATATTATGTCCCAGTAGAAGTTCACTACCACTCTCAACTTTCAAACTGGAACACAGCACAGCGAGATAAGTATGCCAGCAATGTAAGAAATGGAGATCCATAGTCTCTACCTACCGCGGTGGGGCTCAAGTGTGAGAAACCGTTATATAAAAACTAAATCACATTTACATAAGGTCACACAAAGATAGTCTGCATTGGTACCACACTCTCCTACCACACACCACCACACCACCTATTTTCAATTGATGCGTTCCAGTTTGAAGGGTGAAAGAGGCAAGGAAATTACTAGGTAACGTGATAATATGTTCAAGTCACAAAGTGTGCAACGCATTATGGTTACATTGCATTAGGCAAATAGGTTGCATTGACGCCGACTCTAACGTGGACTGCATGCATGTTTTTCATAAAAGTAACTGCCTGATAATCGACCCACTCACATCAGTCCGTCCGTCCACGATGCTGGCGAGCTGCCGTTGCGCGGCGCATGCCTGGCTCCGAAACCTGCATATCCTTGACATGACAGCCCAGCACTCCCAGCATATGTGCCAGTAGCCTGTGTCCTTGTAGAAACCTTCCTGAAGATGTCATCGGAACATACACAAATTTAGTTACACCCACGCAGCTGCGTCTTCTAGTAGGATGTAGAAAGGTCAACTGCATTGGTAACTCACTCTCACCAATGTCTACCAAGAAACAGCACTGTTTGCATTACTGTGTTCCGATTCGAAAGGTGAAAAAGGCAGTGAAATTACTGGGTGATGTGACATAATATCTTCAAAGTCCATGGTTGGCAGCGTTGGACGCTTACCCACAAGGTATACATATATTCTGTTCATCTTGTGGGTGGGCGACTAAAACCGCAGTATCGCGCTGGATACAGGCCGCAAACAACCGGCCTATGTCCAGCAGTGGACGTCCTACGACATGATGATGACCCGCGTAATGACATTACGGCCACTTTTCAAAACGTTTTCTCACATAGTCTTGTTATAAAACAGTATACTACTGCGTAGTGCGATTCTGTCCGACATGGTAGACTTGATGAGCCGCCCAATGGCATAACTTTCAATAAATGATCACTAAAATTTTACATATTCTATTCGAGCACCAGTGCCCCGTGTTGGCAGACGAACAAGTGCAGTTCCCGCCCTTCGAGCGTTAACCAACTAGAGTGGCCTAGCTCACACAGTCCACTTTTAGCAAACAACGAAGTAACTGTCCGCAACATTGACCACTCGAGCCGAGGTCAGACCACAGAGGCGCTCTTGAGTCGATCGAATGGTTCTGCGTAAATAAGCCGCGGTTACACTGGTAACTAATGTGGTTAATTTACTCCAAAAAATAATGTTCAGATAGGCTAGGGCCTTCGGGTGTGTGTACTATTTTGATAACAACGACATTGGAAAATGGCCTGAAAGCATAAATTCAAACATAAGATTACTATTGATACAGAGAGGCCCTGAAGTCATTCAACACATGAATACAAAATCATCTGTAGAGTCAACAGTATCATGTACAACTCAGTCAGACATGATCCATACAAAATAAACAGTATTGTTGAGATGGCTGACTAACAATGAGTTTTATCGCACATTGCCAAACGGTGGAAAAGTTTTACACTCTTGAATGGCATATTCTCCTTCCAAAGCCTCATTGTTTCTGTTGTCGTCTATTTGAATACCCTAAATCATCAAATATATCCTAATTTTGCTCTTCTGATGGATTTGAGTTTAAGTATAATTCAAGATACTTGTACACTCAATGTTGTATGCTCAATAGACAAATAAATATTCTAATACTTGTTATTATTATTTATTGCTTTAAATATCCACGTTACATAATAAAGTTTAGGCATAAAAATTTTTTCAAGATGTAGGATGTAGATTAGGTCCATTGAATATAATATTTAAACTTTAAATGACTTATAATTTAATAAGCGGGCGGCCAATATCAAGTCGGCCCCGGGTAATACAGTATCATGAAAAAATAAATTGCAGCTCTTGAACTGGTGTAAAAACCCCGGCAACTAACTAGTTTATTGAAACTTATGAACTGTATGAAGTTCGACCCGCTGTTAGTTGTTTTCATTATATTAAATGTTTTAATAACTCAGTTAATTATTTAATAGTTTCATGGACTTACCCGGTAAGCTTCGGAATCGTAGGATAACAGTAAATAAAGATTGTTTATCCCTTCTTTGAGTCTGCACAGTTGAAACAACTTTCGGTCTCGACTGAGACAAGTGCAACACAATTTCTTCAGAACCAGTTCCGGACTGTCGTCCATTTTTACAGAAATATAACAAGTGTATATGTTTGGTTTAACTATAATACAAAATGAGCAAAATTTATTTTACTATTTATTTATTTTTGTTGTCATTTTCTGTATGACATTCTGTCAAATGTTATTTTTTTAAACTCAACGTTAGATTACACGTAATACCACATTATTTGTACAACAGATTTATTTCTTAAGATTTCACTAAATATCTGGGGCAATCGGAGTGTTTACATTTTTAGAGAATATCAATTAGACAGAAAAAATTACTTGTTTTATCTCATTTGTTCTAATACTTCGTACCGTAATTTTTAACATCCCTAATTCTGATTTGACATAAGAAAGAATGAACATGGCCGCTGTTCTGTGTTGACTATTGTTTCTGTTACCTATACTTTTGTGCGTAACAATGTTATTGACTGTTTAATTACAAATAAGGTATATAGTTAAGGAGTTTAATTATTTTTTATTAAAAAAGTGTTCCATAAAGCCGTCAAGCTGGAGATAATGACGACACACGAGGTGATACATCAACCTCAACCCCTTTTACATGAAGTTCCCGTGATAAATCTGTTAGTTCCTATGCAACATCAGTCTCATCCACATCAGCCTTTATTGACACAACTCGCGCCCCCCGAACCGCCTGCGCCGCAGCCCGAACCGCCGCAGGACATCGCTGAAACGAAGAAAATTAAATCTGATAAGAAAAAAAAGGAAGCAATTGACGGGCAAGCAAAAGAGATCATATTTAAAGTAATAAAGTTTTTTGAAAGTGAGAAACAGAATAGAGGCTATGCTTTTCCTGTCGAGAATGTCGTCAAACGCGCTTGTGCTGCGACCGGCTTATCAGAAAGTACTATTAAGAGAATTAAAAGAGACGGTCTACGCGCGGAGGCGACGCAAACCAAAATGACCGGCCCCAAAAAGAAAAGAGTAAGAAAAACTAAAGTGCAACTTGACTACTTCCAATTGTGTGCTCTACGTGGTATTGTGAACAGTTATTCGGTCAGAAAAGAAGTGCCTACACTTGGTAAGATATTGGCAGCTGCAAAACACGAGTTAAACTTCAAAGGAGGCAAGGAATCTTTAAGGTTAATATTGTTGAATAAATTAGGCATTAAATTTAAGAAATGTGAAAAGAAAAATAAAAAACCACCAGAGCAGAACCCTCCACCAGTCCCACAACAACAAATACCGAACATTATGCCTCATCCTCAGCAAATGCAGATGAAACCGATGGAAAATCAATGTGTATATTCAAACATGATGCCACAAGTCCCTCCTGTTTCATACTAATGTGAACCGTGATATATAAATTTGTTTAATGGAGTAAATTGTACAATTCTGATAAAGAAAGCAGATAGAGTTGCTAGTGCAGGTGTCTTGGATAGTCTGTATTGACTGGGGAGTTTCTAACAGCAAATAGTATCTGATTTTTAGATCAGTAGTCATTACAATAACTTAGGCATCATTGACAATGTTATAAAATGGACAATGATTTAAGGTATATTAACTTTTGATGTTAATATACTTTCTAATTGCTTTCTAATGCATATTTTTAGCATGACCAAAATATCTCTGCACATATTCATTACTATAATTTAGTAACAAGTATGTGTGGCACATACCTCTTTGATTTTCCATCATTAAAATCTGTAATAGTTGTGAAGGTTTGATGGATTTTTTTTTGTGGACAGGCTACTAATTTTTACTGGTGGTTTTTATTTATAAATTTTTCACATATATTGTGTATTACTGCATTTGTACTCCCAAAAAAGATTATGTCATGACTTTCTACAATGACAAAGAAGCTTACTAAAAATTGTGTGAATGAAGTAAATTATGAAAAATTTAACAGAATTTTAATATATTCCAGTTATGAAATCTCAAATATACCACGAATACTATTTCACTAAAATATGAAATATCAAAATTGTGACTAAAGGAATTTTCTTATTTCCTGACATGGTATTACTGAGCTAAAATTAATAAGCATTAATAAATCTTCCTACTTATTCATTTTCCCAATATAATTGTTATCTGGAAAGTATTTGCCTCTATTCTATTATTTAAAATTAAAAAAGACAAATCTATAGTTGCTTTTTTTAAGATATATGGAGTAGAGTATCTGCTATAATACACATGTGATTCAGAATGAAACGCAGGCTTAACAAATTCAGTCTTATGAGGGATTGAGTGTGATTTCAATATAGTTACATATATGTATATTACAAATTATATAAACCATATTTTTCAACAGCATATATATATTTTTATTTATGAATTTGAGTGTGAAATGGAAGATCTATGTTATGGTACCTAATTTTTCATTATATTAATGTTAGGTTTATTGTTAGGTAATATAAGGCTGAATTATTACTTTATGTAATATAAATATTTTTAATGAAATAAAAAGATAAATTAAGTTTATTACCTTTTTCATTTATGAACCCTATTTTTGGGGGGCTACATATCAAACTCCTTGAAGAAAATTGTATGAACGAAAAATAATACATCCCACAATTATAGAAATTACGCGATATAAGCGCAAATTTAATTTTTTTTTTAATTTGAACAAACCTGTTCTAAAAAGTATTCTTTATTAATAAGTACCTATATGCGAATTTGATGGGCCGATGGCGCAATAGTAGAGAACCTATCTTATGCGCCAAAAGTCGCAGGTTCGACCCCACCCAGGACAAATATATAATGTAAAACGAAGTGCTTTAAGCAATTTACCTCTGAGTAAGGTGAATGTACGAGATGTTGTGTAATAATAATATTATTGTAATTATAACCCTAATACAATCATTTACATTTATTTCGAAAGATACATACATAAAATTAGTTTTTCTGTTGCAGTTTTTATCTATGTGATAAGTAAAACGAATAGTACAAAAAATTATGATAATTAACTACAAATCTACGCCAGAGAAGCCAGACCACATATTATTCGCTTCAAGGAATATCAAGTTCTGGTTGACCAACATAAAAAATAAAAAAAAATCCTGTTCAATATCTATTCTGTATATTTTCACTAATACATCAACTGTTTTTACAATCAATCAACTATCAAAAAAAGTAGTGAACAAATTATGGCGCCGACTTATCCTGGCAACATCGCAAATATTGTATACATTCTGGTCTTCCCATGTGAATTAAATGCATAGAAACTCCGTTCACTACTATTTTTGGTCACATTTTAAATTGATCTAGTATGCACGCCTGTGATTCAATATTAAATAATACTTCCATATAAATATATACATCATATGATGATGATACAAATATATACATCTAGATGCACATGTCAAATTGCACAGTTCTGGAAGCACAGTTTATGAGGTAAACATCCCATCCACAACATGGATAATTGCATTTCCGAATATTACAAACATGAAAAAAATAATCTCTTTCCACATTTAGTTTTATTATTGCAATAATTAAACATTTATAAATAAAACACCACACTACCTTGATATTTATCCAATACATATTTAAAATAGCATTTCAAATTCTTGGTTAAACTATTTTTGAACACTAAAATACTCTTTATGTAATCGAATATATATATGTAAGAGTTGAAAATGTGATATATATATATACACATATATAATATATATACAGTCTTAATATAAAAAAGCAAAAGATATATAAGCTTTACAATTATTAATGATAAGAATGAAAGATATTCACAGATAGCCACTAGTACTCTATAATCAGTGTTCAAATATAGTCTAGGTCTAGTCTAAACTTAATCTAAATACAGTACCAACAACTTTAAATACAAATAAATATTCAAGTGTTCCACTTAACACTTTAAAATCAGCACTATAACATTTTCTTAAACGGAGAAGAAAACAAACAATCTACTTAAATATACATATATTTCCAATCAGGGTAAGCAGGGATTAGAGATTTCCATATGCAGGTTGTCAGTAGTCCTTTCAAAGAATATCTCGAGTTAGGTCATGGTACATCTTTAGAGATATATTTCTCCCAACCATTTGAAAAGAATAGAGTATCCTGCAACTACAACGAATCCTTATTTCTTCTCCGAAAAAGGTTTCGTTGTTTTTATAATGAAATGGTAGAACCATAAAAATACTGTACATATGAAATCTGTTTAAAAATTGATCACGAATTGGAAAAGTAATCGTTATTTTTAGGCGTAGAGTAGACATCCTCACCTTAACCCGAATAGGGTTGAGGCGGCGTATCGGTAGAGTACAAACAAAGTATGCTCAAATACACTGGGCGGAAATGGGCAGCAGTATGCTCACCGCCGCGATTAGAGGCGAACAAAATTCCTTCTTAGGAAAGCCTATGACCAACAGTGGGAAGTCCAACGGCTGATATGATAACAAAATTCTATTTGAGGTTGTGGACAAAATAGTTTTAAAACCGCTATTAAATAAACCTAGTCAACAAGCTTATTAAGAAAAGCCAAGATAATTTTTAGCTTATAAATATAAAAAAATAAATTCTAACAACTAAATATATTTATTTATAAATACCTCTTGAGTTTTCTTCCTCACTTACATTTTCTTTTCACTTCTCACGGTACAGAGTTGGTAATATTATCTTATAACAATGGGGGTAGACAAAAAGATAAAACAGTACCTATTAAAAACGTTATTAACCATATCAGAAAAAAAATATGCCTAGTTCTAGTCTTGCACAAATTCAGACAGCACAGATCCTCATTTAGCATTTGTACACTGGCACTATACGTAGACCCAATGCGGGTTATCGTGTTTTTAAATAATGCAATCATATAAATAACTCCTGAAGCACAGATATTTAATTGAATAATGAGTGTACTGAGCTTCGCAAAGAACACAATTCCAATTATGAAAAACGCAATACTCACGCAGTAATAATTGGCAAGACTCCGAGCAATTCTACGAGCACAGTTGGCACCTGCCACGCACTCTGATAGCACAGTTTCACGTTAAAAGTTCTGCTTGACACTACATTTAACATTACTGTCCGTAACTCAATTCTACTAGCACAGTTTTTGTCAAGCACATATTCTAAGAGCACAGTTTCATGTGGTTGAGTCCCACTGCTATGCTGGTTCCATTAGCAGATTTTTGTGCTGGGTTTTTTCATGAGTTTTCATTGCTGTGCGTTGGGCGAAGGTTGCCGGGCAGTAGACGCATTTGTATGGACGCTCACCAGTGTGCGTTCGTCGGTGATTGGTCAGGATGCGGTTGGTCTGTAGTGAAAATAGAGAAATGTCATTGAATAATATCGCACCTTATTACTTAATAATGATGTAGATTGATGATTGTGGTGACGCGGTAACGTTGACATTACTGGGTAACGTAATATCCTCAGGGGATCCACAGTCGTGGTACAGACTCCACCAGAGAAATATAGGAACTGGGAAAGACATAGGCTACTTTTCAATCCATGCCAGCATCAAATTCCTCCCTCATTCAATATAAGTCGAAGACAACGAGCTGGCTGGCTGAAAGCAAATCATGCAATAACGAATACATGCCCAATAACCTCCCCCTGTACCAGGTGTAAAAGCGACTGAGGTACCGGAACCGACAAAAAGCGTTATTACAACTCGGAACAGTGTAGCTTAAAAACAACAGGACGGTCGGGCAACAGAATCCTCGTTGCGAAGCTATAAGCACTCTTGCCCAGCGCGGCAGTTATGGACAATTTCCTTCTTACTAGAAGAGGCCTATTTCCAGCAGTAGACGTGTCAAGGCTGCTAAGACAATGTCTTTTTTTTAAATTCACACAACATCTCCTACATTGATCTGATTCCGAGACAAGTCGCTTAAAGCACTTATGTTACGGACATCATACAACAGAGGTATCACCAATATAATACGCGAAGTCCATTGCTGGACATAGGATCAAGAAAGGGGAAACTTTGCCTATATTTGCAGCGCTGGGTAAGCGAGTTGGCAGTCGCAGAGCGCAGCTTTCACGACGGGAATGCTGCTGCCCATCCCTGCCCTGTGCATTGAGCTATACCGTCTCGGAGGGATAAACCGCCACCTGTCAGTTTCGGTATCTTATCGCCTTTTACGACACCTGGTACAGAAGGCGGTACTATTCTACTCTGCGGGTACGGCCACGGTAATAAGCTTGGTATGCTTGTGAAAATAGCTGCGTGAAAGGCCACCGAGCGCCAGAGAAAACAACATCCGTATTATCTGCATAAGATAAAAGCCGGGCACCATTAATTTGCAAGATCCAGAGTTCGTTAATGTACACCAAAAATAGAATAGGACCCAAAACACTGCCCTGTGGTACGCCATACTACAACGCCCTCCCATTTTAACTCTCTGACCCCTTCCGTTAAGGTAACTTTTAATAAGTGGCGTATCTCATTCCAATATGTTCAAGCTTCTCGAGAATAGGAACAGACACGATAAATGACGATGATAATGATAAATTGTATGTACTACCAAATCCGTTCGATATCGAATCACCGAGTGTATACTAGTATCGAGACTTACACTGAATCCGCGGCCGCATATGTCACACATCTTGTTCTTAGGCAGAGGCACCTTCTCGTGCACATGTAGCCGATGCGTGCGCGCCGAAAACGCCGAGCAGAAGGTCTGTGGACATCGCAAATTGTGGACTTCACTAGAAATTAACCTACAAATCGTCGTTTAAGTTCTAACACAGCGTAAGTCAAAATGTTGACACTTTATAACAATTGGGAAAACATTGCTCACGTTTCATAAAATCATTTTAAAACTAATTGCTTGTGCATTTAGTTGGTGCAAAATAGATTTCGTTTAAACAATACACGGTATAAAACGTTTACTGCAGCGTTAGATATGTAATATCGTGTTATCATTGGGCTTAACGATTAAGTTATCAACTTTGACATACGCGGTGTTAGAACTTACGCGGCGATATGTCGTCTGCATCGGTACCTCACTCTCACTGTAAGTGCCTTGATATAATTTAACAGAGCTCTAAGGTACCAGAACTGATAGATGGCGGTATATCCATCCGAGACACTGCTTGCCTAGTGTGACAATAATAAGAAAAGTTCCTTCTTTTTTGGGGGAGGCCATGTCCAGCAGTGGACATCCAATGGCTGTAATGATGAAAATGATGATGATGCCAAAAATTAATAAAATAAGTAATTAATAAATATAAATATAATTAGTGTCCATTTGTAATCTTAAATTAACTACTTTTACTAGATGCATAGAATGAACAACATAACAAAATAACATCTTTTAAAATTTTTGTCTGTCTGCCTGCTTGTTTGTTGTAATCTCTCAAACAGCTTGATCGATTTTAATGGGACTTTAACACGCAGATAGGCGGATATAGTAAATAGTAACTTAAGCTTTATACCATCAATCAAAAATCTGGCAAAATCGGGCGAAAAATATACGTTTTAAAAGCTTTCGTTGCGTGCGCTGCGAAAACGGTCGTCTGAAAGAAAATATGACGTCACGTAAAGCCAACGCCACAATTCTACGCGGACGGAGTCGCAGGCACAGCTAGTGTCACATCACCATATCAGCCATTGGAAGTCCACGGAATATTGCCCGTATTCGCCGCGATGGGGACGTGAACGCTGCTGCCCATCACACGCCCTGTGCATTTGAGCTACACTGTTTCAGATAGGTATACCGCCACCTGTCGGTTCTAGTACCTTAGTCGCCACTTACGACACCTGGTAAAGAGGGAGGAACTATTCTACTTTGCCGGTACCTCACGGCAAAGTGTCACATAGTATCTTCAAATAACGAGGTTATCGACGCGCTTATGATATCCTTGTGATCCGAGCGCGTATACTCGTAGGCTTCGGTGGCTACTATCACTTGGGGAGGCCTATGTCCGGCAGTGGTCCTACGATCCTACGACTGATATGCTCACGTCCGACATCGTAGACCGCGTCACGTCTTAGACGATCCGCCCGACAAGTTTACCGCGAAAATCGCAGCCCTTCCCCGCCCTCTCACTGGCGCAACACAATCATTGACACTGCACATGCATTCTTATAATAGAGCAGTACACCGCGTTCGTCGGCGGACGCGTGCAGTCCCTGCCCCAACGAGCGATAACCGACAGCCCTAGAGCTGTCGGGCTCACTCCGTCCGCCCTCTTCTGCTGAATTTTCATTATTAAATATACCCTAACGACGGCCGCCCGAGGCGAGGTCGAGCCTTTAGAGGCCCCTCGAGTGATCGCCGTCGGTCCCGCTCAGATCCCGCGAGCCTTACAGGCGCGATGCACGCAGGATAATTACGGGCATCCGACCTCTCCTCTATGAGCGGCCTCGCCCTCTTTACTCGGTGGCGCTGGAATTGACGTCTGAGTAGTCCAGCAATAGGTTCGTCAGAAAAAAAGACCGATATGCTGACAATAAAGCACGCACCTTATTGCAAATGTCACATCGATGTTTGGTGTTGTTCATATGGACAGAGTTGTAGTGATTTGTCATGCGAATCTTGCGGGCGAACACTTTCCCGCACTCGGGGCACGGTATCCTGTAACAAACAATAGGAATATTTCAAGGAATCTCCATTAATATTATAAATGCAAAAGTAACTCTGTCTGTCTGTTTGTCTGATACGCTTTCCCGCTTAAACCTCTCAACCGATTTTGATGAAATTTGGCACAAACAATCTTTGGACACTGAGAAAAGACATTATATATTATTATTAATTCTATGCTATTTTTTAATTCGAAATAAGCGTTGTTAGGGGTCCGAAGAGGGGGGAAGAAAAGTTGTATGAAAGAATCGCTATTTTTAGAGCTGGAACGTGAAACTTATTTTCCAGGCCATTAATTCGATAGAAATTAACATGCCATTAAAATTTTATATAAGTTAACATAAAGAGGTATGGTACCCAAAAACACTATTCCACGCGGACGAAGTCGCAGGCTAGTGTATAATAAAGCTGAAGTGTTTGTTTGAACGCGCTAATCTCAGGAACTGCTGATCCTATTTGAATAATTCTTTCAGTGTTGGATAGTCCATTTATCGAGGAAGGCTACTATAACCCCCAAAATGACTGTCCCACGCGGACGAAGTCGCGTTCACTGCTACTATATATATTAAAGGGGAAGCTGACTGACTGACTGACATATAGAAAATATTTTTTATATTCATTCAGTGCTATTAATACGCACTTTTGAAAAGTAAAAAAATAGAAACAATATGTTCATTCTACTGACTTTACGATGCCACAATGCGCAGGCAGAGTGACATATCGTCAGTGATACTTCAATACCTTTAAAAAAGCTTTAGTAAATAAGGTCCATATTCCATATTTTCTAATTGAATTTTCAACTTTATTTGCAACTGCTATGTACGCGGTATTGCACTATCGAAGACGATATCGCATCTGTTAACTAGGACCAAACTATAAGGGTTATAAATTTGAATGTTTGCAGTCGTTCCTTTTATATTTAGGAGAGCACTTAGAAACACTTTTGAAAATTCATCCCTAAAGCAGGGTGCAAAGTTAGCATGAAACTTTGATGTTTTACTAAAAGTAATTCGACTTAAATTCCATATTCAGTTCTTTATTAAGTCATAAAACCGTTAGCCATTAGATTTGTTAGAAATGAGGCATGAGGAGTTACTTGGAATAAAAAGGTTTTTGTCAGTTTTCGTGTGTGAATTTGTTAGAGACGAAGGAAAAGGCGTAAAGTGTATTGTGGAGACGTGAGAAATCTTTTGTTGGGATTCTCCATTTTGTAGGTAAATATCACTGACATATGTTATATATAAATAATTTATAAATAAACCTTGCGATGCGTACATATTTTGTCATCTGCCATTTTATTTATGGTAGGTATATTTAAATGAGGAATTTGTGTGATAGGACTTAAGACATTCGCTCGCGAGTGATTTATACTGCTATAAGGTTAGTATGTAGGTTTAAATCTTATAAAAAAAAACTATGAAATTATCTATTTTTAAAGGAAAAGGTTCATAAAGGTGTGTTGGTTCAAACACTGATATATGGTAGTGAATGTTGGGTATAGCAGAAGAAGCACGCGAGTAGAATAAATGCTGTTGAAATGAGAGCACTTCGATGTATGGTGTGTGTTTGATAGATTGATTAAAGAATAGTGTGATCTCTTATCAATGTGGTGTAAAAGATGGTGTTGTAACAACAATAGAGAAAGGAATGTTGAGAAGGTTTGGACATGTAGAAAAGATGGATGAAAGTAAAATAACTGCACAAATATATAGGGCGGAAGTGAATAGAAGAGTTGGTATGGGACGACCGAGAAAACATATATAAACTAGATAGAAGAGGTATTAAAGAGCCAGGTCAGAAGTACCAAGAATAAACGAGCATGTATGAATAGATTAATGGGAGTAAGGGAAGCGAGTGAGGTATGCCAAGATCGTAACAAGTGGAGATCCCGATGGGGACACAGGCGTGATGTATGTACAGTAGATCCCGTTTAAGACGATCACGCTTAATATTTCTTAACGCTTAATACGATTCGTCATCCCGTTTATTACGCTCGATCACAGCTGGGATAACGACGTCGTGTTGGAAGACGAAGAATCCGAGATACTGCGGAGTTTTCCTGGTTATTCTTCCGTTGACGACAAAGTAGCACCCTACGAAATTCAATCAATTGAAGATCTTATTGAGAATGTGACCAACACACCAAACGAGGCCCTAAGTGATAATGATGGAGACGAAGATCAACTCCTGTTTTGTCAAACGCTCAAGCATTATCAGCTGTTAATGATTTGAGACATTATATAGCTTCTTTGGATCAAAGCGAACGCACTGCAAAAGTTAAAGTATGTTGAAAATCTTTTAATACCTATCTAATGCATTAAAATCTTTCAGTCAAACCAAAATAAGTGATTATTTTAAATAATATAAATATATACAATTCATCAATGTATAATTTAACATCTATCCAACGTACCAAAATTACAACAAACTATATAATAGTATGTAGTACGTTTTATTTTCCCTATCCCGCATAATACGCTTTCGCGTTTAAGACGCGTCTTGGTAGGGTCCCTGAATAATCGTTTGAAGCGGGTTTTACTGTAGTAGCCGATTCTCTGACCCACAGAATATGCATGTAAAATTTCATTAGAATCGGTCAAGCCGTTTCAGAGAAGTGTGGTAACTAACACTGTGACATGAGATGCATCAAAATCTTTCAGTCAAATCAAAATTAAGTGATTATTTTAAATAATATAATTATACACAATTCATCAATGTATAATTTAACATCTATCTAACGCACCAAAATTACAACAAAATACATAATAATATGTAGTACGTTTTATTTCACCTATCCCGCATATTACGCGTTCTCGTTTAAGACGCGTTTTTGGTAGGGTCCTTGAATAATCGTCTTAAGCGGGTTAGTCTGTCTGTCTGTATGTATGTATGGAAACCTCACCTGACAGGTTTGGGTGGAGTATGTTTCGCTGCGGTGGACAAATGCCGCCTGTACTTGTACACGCTCGGAAACTGCTTGTCGCACTCGACACAGTAAGCGAGCTCGGTGCGCGTGTCGGCGCGGATCAGCTCCGGGTGGTACATGCGGTAGTGGTTCTCGAGCACGTGGTAGTGGGCATACGTCCG
Source organism: Heortia vitessoides (assembly GCA_020976665.1). Classification (NCBI taxonomy): domain Eukaryota; kingdom Metazoa; phylum Arthropoda; class Insecta; order Lepidoptera; family Crambidae; genus Heortia; species Heortia vitessoides. The sequence goes on from JACJUM010005599.1 coordinate 3,692,599, forward strand.
GTTGCATTCCTGACACGTCGCCGGCGTGTGGTGGCGCCTTGAAATGTTTAATAACAATCATCATTGTCATCATACCAGCCATCATAATTGCCGCGCTGGGCAAGGGTATTGGCAATGCGATTGCGCAGCGCAGCTATCGCGTCGGGGATGCTGCTGCCCATCCCCACCCTGTGCATTTCAGCTGCACACTGTTTCGGATGGATTTTACGGCTGCTATGATGATGATGATGACAAAAGAGATCATTCATCAGAGACATCATTCATCATACCAGCTATTAAAAGTCAACTGTTGGACATAGGCCTCCCCAAGAAAGGGGGTATGTTGCCCATAATTGCCGCGCTGGGCAAGTGTGTTGGCAATCGCAGAGCGCAGCTTTCGCGACCGGAAAGCTGCTGCCCAGGCGGGGGCCTGTATATTTGAGCAGACTTTTTTTCATGGACATGCCGCCATCTGTCGGTTCTGGTACCTTAGTCACCTCTTACGACACCTGGTACAGTGGGAGGTATTATTACTCTGCCGGTACCTCACGGCTATATTATCAATACTTTTTGTTAAACCTTATTAAATTCAAAAAAAAATATATCTTTGCGATGATGAGAGCGTCCACAGGCTGAGGACCGCATGCTTGTTTGCTGACTTCATAATATTATAAATAAGTAAATTAAAAACTTACTTTATGTGCTTCTCCAATGTCAGCTTCTTAACAAAACTCTTGCCGCAATGATCGCAGAAGATGCGCTCGTGCGTGTCTCTGTAGTGTATACTGAATTCCCGAAGAGTCCTGGAAATCAAGGACAGGTAACAGGTCGCTTTTACACCAGCATCTAGCGAAAGCGCAGGCGCATTTAGGATTTGTTTTCAGGGGTGGGGGGGGGGAGACTTGCCCCTGACACGCCATGGCCAATGCAATGAACTATGACGTAGGATCATTTTAAATATCACTACATAGTATAAAAGCTTTCTCTATCTATCTGTCCCTATGTAGATGATTAGGTTCAGATGCTTGTATTTTAAGGTTTGAGGTTCCAATTCAAATTAATTTAATGCTTGTCACATAACACGGACAAAATACAATATAACATAGAGATTAATTACTAGCTATCTTTAGGAACAATATTCAATTTATATAATCTAGTATACAATAAAATTAATTACAATTAATTAATGTATATTCTATAATAACATTGATTACAATATTTGAATTTTTCATAGATATTTACATAAAAACAACGTTTATCGTAAATAAACTTTTTTTTTGTGATTAAATTGCAAACGCTGGCTGAACACGACGAGATAGATCAAAGTAATGTACTACAGTATTGTACACCATAAAAAGATCTACAAAAAAGCCCGTAGCCGGGAGTGGCTAGTAAGTCTATACATTTGAGAATCCGGAATCGGTAAATCTACATCCTGGGGTGGGCACTGAACTATTATGGGGTGCACACGACCCATCCGGCCCTCCCTCAATATACGCGAAGGCGTTCGATAATCGTATAAGCAGTTTCCTTTTCACTTAATTAAAAAATTGATTCAATTATAAGAATAAGAAGTATATTTTACATATTTTTGAGCTCTTATTTCAGGAATTTGAATGTTTCGTATATTTTTTTTCAATTTTCTCGTTTTCGCCCTAATTATCCTTTAAAAAAGCAAAGCTACTAACGGAGTACGCTCGTAATCCGATTTGTTGATGATAATACCGAAGTGACATCGGATATTTTTTTATTATTCCCACGACTTCTCATACGTTCATCGGACTTCGAGATAAGTCGCTTAAAGCACGCGTATTACAGACATCACAAATATAATGCTTATACACAGATTTAACACCCAGACACAGAACAAACAAATATCTAATTTATAAAATTCCCGTGACAGTGTTAGTTACCTACACACCTCCTCCGAAACGGCTTGACCTATTCTTATGAAATATGCATATTCTGTAGGTCTGAGAATCGGCTACTATCTATTTTAAATGCCCCTACGTGATAAGGGTTAAAAAATGTTAGGGCTGGTAACATTTTTTTAATATTTTTTGTAATGTGGCATAAAAATACTTTCTTCATTTTCACCCTTCTATCACTAACCACTATTTTTTAATAGTTGTTTTAGTAATTCAATAGTTTTATATCGTTTATATAGCAGAACAACGTTTGCCGGTATAGCTAGTTCATCATAAGTATAAAAGTTTGTCCTGTCTTTAGAACGAGGTCTTCCGCATAACAATGTCTTTTGAATGAATTTTAGTACAGCTTGTGTCGATGTGATTGAAATGAACGACAACTCACCTGCATTGAGCGTCGCAGGTGTTGCAGATGAACTGTTTGGTGTGCACCCGCGAGAAATGCCTGGACATGGACGAAATCGAGTGCGTGAGCCAGCCGCACAGCGAGCACATATGGAAGACGTTATGCTTCGACCAGTGCTGCACCAAGTTCTCCATCGAGGACACCTCGATGCTACACTCCTTGCAGCAGGTTGGGAATGTCAGCTAGAAAATGCAGTCATGTGGAATCAGAACACGGTGTAGTTTGGAGGTTAGATAAGCATGTTTCGTGAAGGTCTGGATTCAGATGGGTGACCATGTGTGAATTTCATTATCTCGAGCTCCTAGCATAGCATCTTAAAATGTCTCAACATAAACTACTACAAACTATAAAAAATTAATAACATTCAATATCAGTAGGTACTTGGAACAAAACAAAGTCGCTTTCTGTCTCTCTCTCTCTCTATGTATGCTTAGATCTTTACTTAGACATAGATACATACATCACGCCTTTTTCTCATCGGGGTAGGCAGAGACTATGGATCTCCACTTGTTCCGATCTTGGCATACCTCTCTTGCTTCTCTTACTCGCATTAATCCTTTCATACACGTTCGTTTATTTATCTTAGTACTTCTGACCTGGCCCTTATTTAATATCACTTCTACCTGGCTAAGATATGTTCGCCTCGGTCGACCTTTACCAACCCTTCCACCATTCACTTCCGCCCTATATATTTGTGCAGTCATTCTACTTTCATCCATCCTTTCTACATGACCATCTTAACATTCCATTCTCTATTGTTGTCACAACATCATCTTTTACACCACATTGACAAGAGATCACACTATTCTTTAATCTATCTCTTAAACTCACACCATACATACTTCGAAGTGCTCTCATTTCAACAGCATTTATTCTTATCGCGTGTTTCTGCCATACCCAACATTTAGCATACCATATGTCAGTGATATTTACTTTCGATATGTAGAATCTCAACAAAAGAACATGCCTTTGTATGAATAGATATCTCATGTCTTCACAATACACTTAAACGAAAACTGACTTAAAGCTTATTTTTACAATTAATTTTTGATGCTTCATTTCTATCAAATTAATGGCTAAGAACTTTTTCTACAAATAAAAGGGTTGGGGTGGAACGGGTACAAATGTAAAATCTCAACAAAATACCATACCTTTGTATGATTAAACGTCTCGTGCCTCCGCAGATCCACTTTTCTCCTATAAGTGTTCTTGCATTCCGAACATCCATTTGGCAGCTTCCTAAAACCCCAACACTGTTTGTCCCTCACCAGTACCTCTTCTATCTTTTCCTCAGTCAAACACACAGTCGTACAATGCCTCTTCAAATCCGCAACATCCACATCCAGATCTTTGACAGTCGCTTTGCTCTCGTACCTCCGAATGCTCAGCTTCTGCAGCGAGCTATTCTTCCTCTTTTTCTGCTTCTCAACGTTCTCTGAATCAGCTGACTGGTCGAACTCCACCTTAAGCGCGTCGTTATCAGTCAAACTGTCATTATCACTGAATGGTATGCTGTCATCATTGTTGTCATTATAAGGTAGACTGTCTTCGTCTTCAGCCTTTTCCTGTTTTATTTCTATTGAAGACTTATCGGTGGTTTGGTCATCGTGATCGATAGAGTGGTCAATGTAGTCCTTTTTTGTGATTGAGAGACATGACAAAGAGCTGACGGTGGCGCCCTCCTAGAAATAAATAGAAGACAATTATAACCAAATGCCTGTGAATAATAAAAAAATGAATGATATTGGATATGTCAGCATAAAGTAGTAACTGCCAAATATAAATATGTATTCAAGTATTATGCTAGTGATTCAAATGCAATGAGGAGTGTATTTATAAATGTATCTTGTAAGATTGTAAGCTGTTGAGAGATTGTAGACCATTTAACCAGTTGTGAACCAGTTAATCCAGACATTTTCTTAAGTGTACTTACAAGTTTATCATGAGAAAAAACATTGCAACTATAAATTGGTGTATAAACTATCCTATCTCTTAAGTTGGTTCAACTGTACCAAATACAAAATATCTATAATATAATAAAAGATTGTAAAGATTACATATTGTACAGATTACATTTGTTAGTGCAGATGGTATATATGGTGCTATGTGCTGCAGATCATTCCCCACTCACAACATTTGTGGTGATTATGTGTTTGTTTTGAGTCTGGTTTGATGTCGGTAACACAGGTGATTTAAGAAATATATAATTTAGTGCCAGACAAACATATATAAGTATTTTTGTGAATTTATTTCATAATTATTGTTGAATTATTTATTAATAATAATAATGGCAATATCATCAACAACAACTGTAGAATGGCAACAAATGAACATGAATTATACCTGATTGTAAAGAGACTGCTGTAGTATGAACTGAGCATTCTGGATTTTGTTCTGGAATAATTGTATTCTCCGTAACAAGGCATAACACTCCCAACAGAGCATTATTTGAGCTTCCTGAAAATAATAAACATTAATATTAATATACATAATTATTAAGTGAAGTTCCCTATTTCGAGGCTTCCCTAGTCCTTCATCTATGTCTAGTAGTAGACATTCAATGGCTGCTATGATGATGGCAAAATTATTTGAGAACAGTTTAATTTTTCTAGTCAAATGAAATATATACCAAACCAACACCCGACCTATTGACAATATCTTACAGCAAATAAGCTATCTGTCAAGTCTGCATGATAATAAATTGGACCGCAGCCTCTTGTGTCATCACAAAGACATCACTAGTGTATAGCCATGACCGTGTAAAATGAAGATATTATGTTCAATTGACTCTGTAATTTCACTGCCTCTCTCTCCCTTTAAACCAGAATACAGCAAAGAGAACACTGCTATTTGGCTGTAGAAATAGGTGAAAGTGAGGTTCCAATGCAGACAACTTTTATAAGAGGTCTACTTTTACTGAAATGGTCTTTAAGAAGCCTATGTCAAGCAGTGGAAATCCTATACTAACATAAATTAACTTTAAAATGTGTAAGGATGTATGGATGCTCGTATGCATCAAACATACATTCAATACTTAATAAATACTTTTAAATTAAAAATTATATATATGCTAGTTTAAAAAAATGCTAGCAGCCACGCATATTGTATCACAGAAATTATTGTTTGATTAGCAAGTTGTGGGCCAAAAAGGTTAGGTGTAAATTTTTAGCATCTAAAATTCATGTGTGCCGGGCTAGTTTGTTTGTGGTGCCTTATCTGATTCTGGGATTCATATAGAATACAACTATTGAGTTAACAAGATCAATTGTATTCAAATGAAAATAGATTTCTCAAATTATTGTTTGATTTTAAATAATTTTTGACATTTATTATTGTAATATAAGAACAAATGGCAATAGAAAATCTAACTGTGTAAAGGATATTGTTTTGTTGACTCCCAAATAATAAAAACAAATAATCGAAAAGCTTTTTTTTTTAATTTTAATATGCCGATGGCAATGAGTATTTCGAAATAAATCTATACTAACGCATAGTTCTTGTTGCACGCCTAATAAATTAAAGAATAGATCAGCTTGCTCCTTCAACTTAGTGAGACGTCGATCATTGCTTAAACACCCACGACAAAAGCGTTTCCTTCTATTCAATTCAATTTTTAACGAGTACATTGTCACAGTATAATCTCGTCCATATTTAAGACTAACTAAATAAAATGAAAATATTGATGTTTTTGTTGAATTAAAAAAATTCGCAATTGGAGATTACTGTCAAAGTGACGCTAAAAATTGAAATGACATGAAGAATTGTCTATGGCTGTAATAGGCCTGACATGTTAGCTTAAACATTATCTACTTTTACAAATTTTGCAGTAATATATATAAAAATTTAATGAAATATATACCATACATTTGATTCAGTTTGTGACAAATCTAAAGCAGATAAACGTTTATTTATTTTATGATTTGAATAAGGAATTGTTATCATTTATATTATTCAACTGATTACCATAGACACTATGAGTTTAATTAGTTTTCCAGCAGTTGACAGAACCGCAGGATTTGTATTTATAATTATTTGTTTTCATTAACTTATATTCGTATGCTCGGTTGGGCTGATCTTATTATTATGTCAGTATTTTTAATATATCAACAAGATTAGTTTCAATAATAAATATCTTCCAATTTCAAAGATTATTATTTATAAGTCTTATAAGAAACCCAAACTAAAAAATTGCTTTGGTTTTGTTTTGGATGTTTTGAGACTTAATTAGCTATATTGAAACGATGTCTGAACTAGAGATAGAAATGCGAAATGGTACAGTCGGTGAACTGCCTCAATGTCATACTTGTCTAAGTGCTAATCGTAAATTGTTCCCTATTAGTGGACATGCCAGTGTATTTAGGAGATTAGTACCTCCCAGTCTCTTTGTAAGTACTTTTAATGTTTCTTAGACTAGAAGCAAGTTTGCGAGCATCTACTGTACAATAGAGATAATTAATCACTGAAATACGAATTATTTTTAATTTATTAAGATATTTTTTATCTCCCTCATTATGCCTTATTTGCCCATAAGCGGTCATTTATATGCATGCGAGCATCCCACCTTCAAAGCCAACTTTTCACATAAATCTAAATATCTATAAAACTTAGAGACAAGACTTATTATATAGCTCCATTTTATTTTAGTCAAGCTACACTTGCCCGCTTCTTGCAACTTTATCTTCTCGAACGGAGGAGAAGCAAAAGGACTCTTAAAAAATTAATAATATATTTATATATTAAATAAAATTATTAAAATGTTAAATATGATTTAAAAAAGTTACCAAGATAGTTAAATATACAAAAATATTAATTTGAAGTGGATAATTGAAGACATAATAAGACAGATAAGAGGTGTATGGTTTGATATCCTGAGCTGCTCACAACTATCTTGCTGCCTTTGTGATCTGTTTATATAGATAAGGGTTAAAAGAACTTGTGTTACTTCTAAGCGGGAATCAACACTATACCTGGCACACAAGTTAGATCCTGCTCAATTTAGCAATTTCTTTTGTTCAATAATTCAATCTTTTACATATAGCTGAGAAGGTATGCCCCCTTTATGTAAAACCTGGGTTTTAGAGGCATTTAGTTACTCTCTTGCTTTAGTACCCTGTTCACCATATTTGACACTACTAATTATGTTGAAATCATAAATAGATCTGTAAACAACAGGAGTATTATTGAAATGTTTAACATTTATTTGTAAAGCATACAATAAATACAATAAAATATTTTGTTTTTTTATATTGCACATTTTTTAAGCTTTGACTAGAATCATCTATTGAAATTTAGGCCTCCTTAGAGAGGGAAATTAGCGCAAAATTGCACTGGGCAAGTGTATTGACAATTGCAGAGTGTAAAGGAGGATGTTACTGCCTATGCACATTAGTGCTGTACTGAATATCAATTTATATGCAATTGCGAATGTGAATGTGAATATAAGGTAAAATTTTAGTAAGTACAAATATTGAAACCAAATCTAGGTCTCCCATACAAATTGACCAGACACCTAATTCATTCTAGTATGGGAGACCAAAAATTTATTCACATTATAAAAGTTCAAACGTCGACTACAAATCATGGTTTCAATATTTGCATAAGGAGAATACTCAAAAAAAACTCAAGCCCGGCGCTTTTATAAAGAAAAAACTGTAAACCTTGATTATTAAAAAGAGTAACTATTGAGTTTTTTGCCGGTTCTTCTCAGTAGAAACAGCATTATGACTGTTTTTAAATAAATTACATTAAAAGATTATATATATTCTTTTGTTTAATTATTCTTCTTATTACTGTCTCGTTAACTATATTTTCGGGCGTTCATATTTGCCAAACATTCGCACAAAATTTTGCGAATGCGAATGTCAAAAAATATGCGAATATTCGTGATATCACTAATGCACATCCTTTGCATTTGAGCTTTATGCTATACCACAGTATAGTTATACCACCGTCTGCTGGTTTTGGCTACCTTGATTGACTTGCTAAAGAACTTGTTATTTTTCAGAGCGTAAAAGCCATAAAAGAGCTGCAGTTATGTTGGGAATGCAGTTCATTGCTACGGAGAGTTACTCGCTTTCGTATACAAGTACAAAAAGCAAATGAATTATTGCGCAATGGCCAGGTAAGATTCCATTTTATATTATAAATACCATTGGAAGTTCACTGTTGAAATTGTCGCGCTGGGCAAGTGTGTTGGCAATAGCAAAGCGCAGCTTTCGCTATGAGGATGCTGCTAACCACTACCGCCCTGTGCGCTTAAGCTACACTAATTCGGATGTCTATGCAGCCATCTGTCCGTTCCTGTACCTTAGTCGCCTTTTACGACAACTGATACAGTGGGAGGTACTATTCCACTCTGCCGGTATCTCACGGCTAATTGCTGATTTATATAATATGCTATACTTGAAACCTTTCGTTTTATAACAAATTAGGGTGCCAAATACCATGACGCCATTACAAATAACTTATGCGACTCCACTATATTGACATCTGCATTTTAATCAATCTATATTTAAAGGAGTATAACATGGTTCCAAGTTCGATTGCGCAGATGGTAATGATCATATCTTATGCGCCAATGGTCGTGGGTTTGATCCCCACCTAGGATAAATATTTATGTCATCATATTTCTGTTTGTGATTTTGATTTAATAGTGTTTTGTCCTAAGTCTGACTGACTGATTCAATTTGCTGAGGCCATAAATAATTGCCAAACATCTTCTAGAGTTACATCTATGGTACACTGTCAAGTTTGGCAACAGTCGTTCAAAATGATACCTATCCAAACATAATATACGTGACAGAAACAAATATAAACGCAGACGCAACCGATTGCAAAGACTGGCACATTGTGAACAAGGAACATAACGATGTAGACTTCGACGATGACAGAGAAGATGCAGCCGAACCAACAGAGGAAGGCGACATAGATAAGGAACTCATTGATGAGAATGTGACAGCAATAACAAAAGACGAGAAGAAAGTTAAAGTAAACAAATGGGCTATGAAGAGGGCAATGCAAAACAAGAAGCCCAAATTCAAAATGTTGACCGGTAAAGATTTGAAATTAGAATCGGTTTTTAGACGAATACCGGCTGATTTGAATTCTGAATGCGACGGATGCGAAAATTTGGTTAAAGAAGAACTTGGAGATAAAACGGTAAGCGAATCATTTTTGGTGATCAAATAGGTTTGGTGTATAATAAACTATTTAATATTACTTTGATATTCGTAAGTAAAACCTCGAGGCATCGCGATTTTATAATACAACTCGCGGCAACGCGGTTTCTCCCGCCTCCGGTTGTAGAACAAACCTATTATATATATATATATATATATATTATATTTACGCCGCTGTTATCGGTTATGTTATGTTAGCGTGATGTTATATATAGTCTACTAGCTGTAAAAGTGGCGGCTGTATACAATAATTTAGAGGAATTTCTGTGTCATATTTGATGTCTGACTTGTTAGTAATACCATTGAACCCAATAACTGTCGTTACCTGTAAATAAACACTTGAGGCACAATACGGATGACACATGTTCCATTGTTTAACAACCATTTTTTTTATTAACCTATTGCTGGGCAGGACTACTCAGACATCAATTACAACGCCACAGAAAAAAGAGGGCGGGGCCTCTCATAGGTGAGAGGTCCGATGCTCGTAATTATCCTGCGTACCCCGCGGCCGCGACCGCGCTATTAGCTACGGTCGCGCCCGCAAGGCTCGCGGGATCTGCGCGGGAGCGGGGGCGAGCGCCCGAGGGCGCCTCTAGAGGCTCGGCCTAGTGTTAATGATGGTGTTGCGCCAGTGAGAGGGCGGGGAAGGGCTGCAATTTTCGCGGTAATTTTGTCGGGCGGATCGTCTAAGACGCGCGGCGGTCTACGATGTCGGACGTGCTTAACGCAACCTTATTACCTGTATTGACAAGAAAGATTTAATCGATTGACATTGTGAATGCTGCGCATTGCAATTATGAAAAAGACGGAATAACCATCAATTCTTACTTCGTTCTAGGACAGTGAGAATTCAGAAAAAGAAGCCAAGTATGAATGCACCCTCTGTTCATACCATAGTGACAGCAAGAAACTGGCAGAAAAACATACGTTCACCCATGACAAAGTGCTGCAGTGTATTAAATGTGGATTAATGTTTGCGTGAGTACATCATCGTCTTCATCATATCAGCCATTGGAAGTCCACTGCTGGACCCAAGGAAGGGGGAATTTTAAGCTTGCAGCTTGAGCAGCACTCGGGGATATACCGCCATCTGTCGGTTCTGGTACAGTCGCCCCTTACGACATCTGGTACAAGGTACCGGCAGAGTAGAATAGTACCTCTGTACCAGTAAGAGTACGTACTACTAACCTTCTAATACTTACCTACTAGTAAGAGGCGAATAAGGTATTAAAACTGACAGATGGTGGTATATCCACCTGAGACAGTATAGCTCAAATACGCAGGATGAGGATAGGAAGCAGCATTCCTGTCGCGAAAGCTGCGCTCCGCGATTGCCAACACGATTGCCCAGCGCGACAATTATGGGCAAAATTCCCCCTTACATAAGTAGGCCTATGTCCAGCAGTGGACTCTCAACGGCTCTGATGAGGATGAACATCTGAAAAGCTATTTTTAATTATGTTTAGCTGTTTTAACAAATATTGAAATTAAATCCTCTTTAACTTGAAACTATTAACAAAAGTCAGAAATAAGTATAAAAATGTTTGCTCCTCTGTCCGTAACGCTTATTGATTGTCTGACCGTCAATACACTATCATTGCGGTTTCATCCGCGTAACTTGTAGAACAAACCTAGCATTATTTATGCTATGCTGTTATCGGCCTTAGCGTGATGTTATGTAACGGCCTTAACCTTCTTCGATAACACTGGTCAACAAAATTTAAACCTTTTTTGTGCCACACGAACATTTTTGATATTTATTACTTTAATTGGTGACTGTAAGAAAAAATAAACAGTTAAAAAAAATTTGCTAGCCGAGGATTTTATTCTATTGAGTAATTTAAAATATTAAGAAAAAATACAGATCTCGTAAATCAGACGTTTATTTTTTTATAAATTACTTAATAATTTAAGATTTTCTTAAATGTTTAGCTTCTGGTTGGTCCCTTTTAATTGTCCAGCAGTAATCCGCTAACAAATTTGGGCTCCATTTGCCCTGGTACCGCTTTTCCATACTAGAAATGTGCTGGTGGTATATGATGATATTTGTGCTTGTTGTGTGTCTGGGTGTTAAATATGTGTATTTGAGTAGTATAATAATAATAATAATAATAATAATAATAAATTCCCACAACATCTCATACATTGACCTGACTCCGTGGTAAGTCGCTTAAAGCACTTGTGTTACGGACGCCAGACAACAGAGGAATCACAAATATACTACTTAAATACATATATTTTACACCCATACACAGAGCAAACACAAATATCATCATATAAATATTTGCTCTGGGTGGGAATCGAACCCACGACCCCTGGTGCACAAGACAGGATCACCACTATCTGCGCCATCGGGCCCGTAGATTTGTGATTCCTCTGCCTCGGCCAATGTATGAGATATTGTGGCAATATATTATTATAACCTGGGATAATTCAAACAAACGAAACTCTTCAGCTTTAAATATTAGTATTGATTAATTTCTTTGAACGTTTTGTATAGATTACTTGAGTATTGTTGTCGTCCGTCCACAGAGAAAGGCGGGAGTTCTTCAAACACTTCAAAGAATGGCACGAAAAGTTCACATGCGACCACTGTGGCATCAGTTTCAAGATGAGATACTGTATAAAGAATCACATAAGGTAGGCTAAATCACTGCATAGTATATATAACACATTCATTACAACAAATTCTGTTGATTTACCCCCATGCAATTGTTTGAGCGTAGGAGCGTGTTGGGCGGATGTGGAAGACATCCTGGCTAAAGTCACTTGAAGGTGTTAAAAACCCTACGTTTTACGGACACGATAAAATCAGTAGGGTGTATACACACACACACACACACACACACACACACACACACGCACGCACACACACACACACACACACGCACGCACGCACGCACGCACGCACACATACACACACTCACGCACACAAACAAAAACACAACAGTGGAATCTTAAATAGTATATTATATACAGAAATACACATATAACACCCAGACACAGAACAAACATAAATATCATCATATTCATTCAACCAGTTTTTCTTGTAGGTTCCTTTCTGGTGGCTTGTGTAAAGAAACTGCATTTATTTATTTATTTTTTTTTATTTATTTAACTTTATTGCTCAAAATGTACAAATGGCGGACTTAATGCCAGATGGCATTATCTCACAGTCAATCATTACACAAAACTGAAAAAAAAAAATATATATAGTATATAGTGGTGCATTTAACTTAATTTTAACACCTGTCTAGTGCCGGGAGGCCTAATTTTAATGTTAGATAACTCTTATGACCCCTTAGGGTAATCAGGGTTATTTATTATCCATGTATTTCCATATCCAATTATATCCATATTATGAGCATATTAGAATTTACTACACATTTCTAAAATAAAATTGTGTTAATTATTATTGTTGACGATTCGATAGTGCTTATAATGGTCCTAATTGAATAAATAATGTATTGATTTGATTCTATTTGGGGCACAAGGCTTGACCACTATAAAGTAAGATCCCAGTGCCGCCAGACCTACGTCGATGATTTTGATGATTTAAAGTCTAGTGTGTAGTTAGGAGAGTATGAGTATGCGGGGCCCTTTCACAGGTAGTGCGAACAAAAGGTGTTTCAAAACCGTACTCACCTACGTTACAGTACAAAGGCTCGTATTTAAATATATTTTTGCCGATATTATCAAAAATAGATAATCGTTATTGCCAGACCGTTTCCGTGGACCGTAGCTTCCGCCAGACGTTATAAAGATTGTTTAAAAATTAGGTAAACTACGTTATTATAGCAAGCCTAAATTTGACATGTATAACTACGTAGTACTATTACCAGACTCCTTGTCAGCAGCCAGACCAATCCAATGGTGACGTAGGTCTGGCAGTCTTGTTTACGACAGTCTAGTTTTAACTATGTCTGTAAAAACATAGCGGTAACAAAAGAGTGGGTTTAAATTGTCTAATAGAAGTTGTCAAAACAATAATTACCAAGATCTCGGTTGCTAGTTGTCACGAGTTGTAGTGCGAGTCACTTGACAAAAGAGCGTACGGTCCGCAAGAGACGATCAGTAAGCGTCACCGAAGCCTATAGACGTTCGTATCACAAGGATATCATTAACGCGTTGCCAACCTTCTCACTTGAAAATATTAGTGGTATGAGGTAGTCCTTTTACAAAGGTCGTCTACATTGGTACTTTAATCTCACCTATTTACCGGCAAATAGCAGATTACGGACACTAGACAACATTTGATTTGATTGTATATTTAACACACAGACACAGAACAATCACAAACGTTCACCATAAAAATGCCGGTCGGCGTACAAAATAGGATCACTACCATCTACCATACCAGTCTAAGGGGGGTGTTGACACTGTGGACATGTTGACGCAGAAAGCAGCACTCCCCATTCGAATGCAAGCCGTGCAACAAACGCTTTGCGCGGTACAACGGCCTGTGGGTGCACAACAAGGTGCGTCACGGCGCGCCGGCCCCGGCCGCGTACTGCGTAGAGTGCGACCGGCGGTACCCTGACCAGCGCCGGTATCGGTGGCACTTGGCCAGCAGTGCGCGGCACACGCCGAGGGAAAAACGCAGGTGATCGCTATATTTCTTAATTTCCACAACATCTCATACATTAACTTCATGCCGTGTTAAGTCGCTTACAGCACGCGTGTTACGGACCTCACACAACAGAGGTTTCACAAATATACTACTTCAATACATATATTTAACGCCCAGGCACAGACTTAATATATAAATATCATCATAAAAATATTTGTTCTGGGTGGGGATCGAACCCAAGGCCGACCCTGGTACTGTTGGACAAACACGATATTGGTGTTTGTCCCTCGGTACCAAGTGGTGGTAAAGATACCAGAACGGACAAATAGCGGTGTATCTATCCGAAACAGTGTAGCTCAAATGCAGAGCGCGGGGATGGGCAGCAGGATCCCCGTTGCGGAAGCTGAGCTCTACGGTTGCCAACAACCTTGCCCAGCGCGGCAATTTTGGGCAAAATTCCCTCTTAGGGAGGCCTATGTCCAGCAGTGGACTTTGATGATGGTGATTTGTTTATTCTGTGTTAAACATATGTCTTAAAGTATATTTGTATTTCCTCTGTTGTCCGTAACACGCGTGCTATAAGCAACTAATCACCGAGTCAGATCAATGTATGAAATGTTGTGAAAATGAATACATGAATTTATATATTAACCTTAGCCTTATATTTTATCAGCAATAAAAATGATTTGTCGCTCCTGAAGTGTAATTACAAATGCGACAGTTGGAGGACTTAAAAAAGAAACAAAATTACCATAACTGATATATTTATTAAGAATTACAAAATAACACTTAGTGCCGAATTAGCCTAGTAGTCTAACCGATGTAGGGATTAGAAAAATATTTTAATTAATTAATAAAGAAAAGTATGGAAGGAAGTGTGAATGTGCCGTGAGGTACCGGCAGAATAGAATAGTACCTCCCACTGCGCCATGTATCGTAAGAGGCGACTAAGGTACCTGAACAGACACATGGCGGTATATCCATCCGAGACAGTGTAGCTCAAATGCATAGGGTGGGGATAGGCAGCAGCATCCCCGTCACGATAGCTGCGACTGCCTACACGATTGCCCAGAGCGGCAATTATGGGCAAAAAACCTTTCTTAGAGAAGCTTTTGTCCAGCAGTCGATTTCCAATGGCTGGTATGATGATGGAAGGAAGTCAATACTGCAGCGTTACACCCACGTGGCAGCGTAGACCCAGTAGCTGGTTCAATGTTCGATTGTCGCTGCCTCGGCAGTTTAGCTCGCGTAGGCATATGTAAACCAGTTGAGCTAAATATACAAACATTCAAACCAACAATGGCGCTCCACCTGATGTCGTCGTTCGCTTTAGATTGCACCGCTTGTAATATAATGAATCTTTGTCCCCCAGGATTCCTTGTCCGGAGTGCGAGAAAGTGTTCTCCAAGAATATCTACATGAAGGACCATTACAACCTGGTCCACCTCAAGCAATACAAGTACAGATGCGAAGACTGCAATAAGGTATTTTCAGTGTCCGTACCTTTCATACATTAGCATATTTATGGTTAATTTTCAGGAGGGGGATGGCTGATATGCCATGACGCAAGTGCGTCATCGGATAAGTACTGGTCCACCCTCAATGTACCCTTTTCGAGTAGGTAGCCGAGTTTGGAGGGGGGCATATCACTCGACGCGTAAGTGTTCCGGGTTATTTAGTAACCTTCATCATCATATCAGCCATTGGAAGTCCACTGCTGGACATAGGCCTCACCAAGAAAGGGGTAATTTTGCCCATAATTGCCGCGCTGGGCAAGCCGGTTGGCGATCACTTTCGCAAAGGGGGTGTTGTCGCACAAATCTCTAATGTATTTGGTCTACTTTGTCTCGGGTGGATACATCGCTATTTGTGGCTTCTGGTACCTCAGTCGCCTCACTACCGACATTGCCCGGCGGATTAGTAAGTTGAAGTGGCAATGGGCAGGGCATTTGGTACGCAGAACCGATGGCCGATGGAGTCGGAAGGTTTTTGAATGGAGACCATGTACCAGCAAACGCAGCGTAGGGCGTCCACCAACAAGGTGTAAACCGCAGGATCGCGCTGGACACAGGCCGCATACAACCGGTCTTATTGTAGATTACTTGGAGAGGCCTTTGTCCAACAGTGGATGTCTTAGGGCGGCCGTACACGGACTGCTTCGAGCAGTTGAGACCGACCGCTTAAAGCCGCGACCGCGCGGTGAACTATAGTCATTCATTCGCTGCCGTACACACGACTGCTCGAGCAGTCGCGACCGCTTCAAACCGTCAACTGCATGATGAAATTCCATCGTGCCGTCGACCGCTCGCGAGCGGTTGCGAGGCATACACCGACTGCTCGAGCCGTTGACTGCGCTAGAGCAGTCGACAGCTCTCCCTCCCCCCCCCCCCCCGCTCTTTGCGCCCTCGTGGCGTTTGTTTGTCTCGTCTCATTTGCCGACTGTTTTTTGAACATGGAGGGCGTGTGCGATAGTGATGCGCTTATAAGTGCAATTAAAACGCAAGAACTTATTTGGAATTATAAACTTAAGGAACACAGCGACAAAATAAAGAAGAACAATGCATGGGCAATTATTTGCACCCAAGTAATTGAGAACTTTGATGAAAAACCAGTTCGAGAAAAAAATCAAATCGGTAAGTAAAAAAGTCAGTCATTTTACACACACATTTATTAAGTTTATGTCATATTATAAAGTCACACACATATTTATTGATTTATATCATATTCCATTGCCAATCTAGTTTGCCTTCTTCGCTCATAAAGTAATTTGCAAATTCTTTACGGATTGTTGTTAACATAGGTCCACCTGGACGAACTTGCTGAGTTGAATGTATTATAGAATGAGGAAGACCCTCAAACGTATCCTCAAATTTATTTCCATCTCGTTGTTTTACGTAGTTGTGAAGAACATACGATGATTTTACTATATCCACTGCGAAATCAACATTGACGTTAAGTGGTCTATGAAAGATCCGCCATTTATTAGCTAATATGCCAAACGTGCATTCAATATATCGCCTCGCACGTGATAACCGATAGTTAAAAATTAACTTTTTTTCTGGTAAATTCTTGCCACCATATGGACGCATTAAATTTTCCTGCAAACTAAACGCTTCATCCCCAATAAACACATTCGGTAATAACGGTCCATTTTGTGATATTGCAGAAGGTGGAGGTATATTTAACTTTTTTTCTTTTCTTTAACATTTTATATAGACAACTCTCTTCGAAAATAGTCGAGTCAGCGTGCCTTCCATATGAGCCTATATCCACGAAAGTGAACATGTAATTACTATCACATACTGCTACAAGTATTATCGAAAAATAATTTTTATAGTTATAATATGACGATCCACTTTGCGCGGGTTGTATTATTCTAATGTGTTTGCCATCAACGGCACCGAGGCAGTTCGGAAAGTTAGCTTTTTTTTTGAAACCATTTATTATGTCTTTCCATTTATCCTCAGTTAGTTGTTCCATACACATATCCTTCATATGTATCCATATATTTCTGCAAACATCCCTCACTATCTTACCTATTGTTGTTGATGCTATTCTAAAACTATATTGCAAATCCATAAATGTACATCCAGTTGCCAAATAAACATATTTATAAATCAATCAATTATACTAAGTTATATTTTTTTGTTGTTAAAGCCATGCTAATACAGAAAAAATGGAAAACATTAAGAGATGGATACACCAGATATGCTAAAAAAATTAAACCAAAGAGTGGTTCAGCAGCCCTCAACATTCGGCCATATGCATATTATCAGCAGATGTCTTTTTTAAAAGCAATAATAGAAGATAGACCCGACAAAACAAATAGTTTACAAGAAAGTGAGCACACTGAAATTACGTCCGAAGAAAGCGAAAATCATCAAAATAAAATACCCAAAGAAAGAAACAAAAGAAAATTAACTACTACAATCACAGATGAGAACGTCTTAATTGAAAAATTATCCAAACGTTTCGATGAAAAATCGCAGAATTCGCGCATTGATAATGAAGATGAAGATAAATTGTTTTTACTCTCATTAGTTGGCGAATTCAAAAACATTCATGAGCATTATAAATTAGATGCTAAGACTGAAATTCTTAACGTAGTAAAATACTTTAAAGGAATGACAAATCACACATATCCTTCGAGTTATGGTGACAGGGGATATTCATCGTTTAATGATCATCGTGGACAATGGGGTTACAATACTGGCCCCTCTACATCAATGGCTGATGACCAAAATTCGCAATTTGAAGACCTTTCATCATGTTCTGTAATGTCCGATGATGTAATTTCCAATATTTTTAATGAATAAAAATTTTAATAATTACTATATATTTTTCTTACCTCAATGTTACTGCTAGTCTTTCTTCAGGTTGGATACTTCTCCTCATAATTGTATCTTCACGTTGAATTTGAGACGTTAGTATATTATACAATTCATCAAACGAAGACATTGACATTCTAAAATAGTTGAAAAATTTTTCTTCATCACTTCTAAGTTCCATAAACAAATGATGGAATTGTCCATGTTGTTCTCTTTTAATTGAGGACATGTGCTTGATGCTTACCAACAAAGTATTAGCACAAATAGGAATGATAGCACCCAATCGCCCAATGCACGACTCATTTGATCAAGAATTGAGACGCGAAGCCCAATACGATTCCGAAACATTACGAGAAATTGTTGATAGGACAGATCCCCTTTTAAATCAACAACAAAAATATGCCTACGATACGCTCATGAAAGTAGTGAACGATGGAACTGGCGGATTTTATTTTTTAGATGCTCCCGGTGGAACTGGGAAAACATTTTTGTTATCATTGATTTTGGCAACGATTCGATCGCAAAATGGAATTGCACTAGCCCTAGCTTCCTCAGGTATTGCAGCTACGTTGTTGGAAGGCGGTCGAACAGCTCATTCAGCTCTCAAGCTGCCGTTGAACCTTCAAATTAATGATACTCCAACTTGCAACCTTTCGAGGAATTCTGCGAAGCCAAAGTGCTGCAGCAAACCAGATTGATCATATGGGATGAATGTACTATGGCACACAAAAAATCTTTGGAGGCATTAGATCGCTCGATGCAAGATTTACGAAATAACAAAAACCGGTTTGGTGGTGCCATGATACTATTGGCAGGTGAATTTTGGACAAATATTGCCATGACTCGACTGTGGTAGAAAATCAACTGCTCGAGCAGTTGGGTAGCGTAGCTCGAGCAGTCAACAACCGACAGCTCAAGCAGTCGACGCCGACCGCTCGAGCGGTCCGTGTATTTCGCTCAGCCGCTAACTGCTCGAGTAGTCCGTGTACGGCCGCCCTTATAGCTGATATGGTGATGATTATTATTTTGGTAACAGTGTAACAATTGTTGGTGAACCTTTTGTTAATAAATAATTAAAATTATAATATTGTTTGCAGAATTTCATACGTAATGCAGATTTGGTGAAACACAAGAGAAGGATCCACGAAGGCATCCTGCCGCCGAAGAACAAAATCTGCTATATGTGCGGACGAGGGTTTACTGTAAGTATGAGGTATCGGCAAAGTAGAATACCACCCCCCCTGCACCAGGTGTTGTTAGAGGCGAGTAAGGTATCAGAGCCGACAGATGGCAGAATATCCAATCGAAACAGTGCAGGGGCGAGGTTGGGCACCTGCAACGCAGTCGCAAAACCTGCGCTCTGCGATTGCCCACACGCTTGCCTAGCGCGGCACTTATGGGCAAAATCCCTCTGCTTCGGGGAGGCCTATGTCCATCATCTCCAAGTGATTTTAAGACCGATAGTATGCGGCCTGTGTCCAGCGTGATCCTGCGGTTTTAGTCAGATCGTATGTCCATATGCGGGTGAACGTCCCACGCTGCGTTTGCCGGTACGTGGTCTCCATTCCAGAACCTTACGAATCCATCGTTCATCGGTTCTGCATACCAAGTGCCCTGCCCAGTGCCACTTCAACTTGCTGATCTGCCGGGATATATCGGTAACTTTGGTTCTTTACGGTTCTCAAGAGACTCCGAGTATTGCCTTGCTCTCCATAGCTTGTTGAGCTATTTTCAGTTGGCTAATAAGGCCAATAGTTAGAGACCACGTTTCGCTGCCATAAGTCTTCGCTGGAACACACATTGGTCGAAGACTTTCGACTTGAGACACTGACGGATGTCTGTCGAGAAGATGTTTCGCACATTTGTCTAACTGAACTTCCAATGGCTGATATGATAAAATCTATGCTTATAGAATTTGTTTTTTGTTTTGACGGTTTGAAAGTTCCTATTATAGACCTATTTACTATCTACACTAATATTATAAAGAGGAAAGATTTGTATATTTGTATGTAACGAATAAACTAAAAAAGTACCGAACCGGTTTTAATTACTCTTTTTTTATAAAAAGCTACATTATCACTGAGTAACATAAGCTATATTTAGAACTAGATTAATATAGAAATCTTTAGGAATTCCTATTAAAACAAATCAAAAGTGTAAAAAAATTACCATAAAATCGCATACGCTGCGAACAGTATTGACGATAGGACAAAAAATGTTCGACAATATCATAGAATATATCAATATCTACAAAAAACTTCATGAGACCATATATCTAACTATTGTAGTTACGTCACTATAACTACTTTTTTACATTTAACAAATTGATAGAAATGCCGGTCAAAACCAGACCGTTTATCCATACTCTTTATGTTTTTCCAAATAAATAATTTAATATTCAAAACTGTAATACCTGATGATTACGTTTTGAATTATTGAAATCGGACATTCTATTCAAAGATATGAAATAAAATTAAAATACACGCCGGCGACGGCCGCCACGCAGCGCATCGAGTAACTAACTCGATAAGAGCAATTGTTTGTGGCACTTTCTCGAGTAGGATCTCCTGAAAATCAATGTTTTGTTGCCACCTACAAATACCACAGCCAACGTAGTGTACAAATCGTTTAGTCTTCTTAGGCGACAGCCACGAGAGATCCCTTAGGTTATCAGAGTCTAACGCTTCGGATGCCTGTGGTTTCCACAGCATTCTACTGTAAATCCTTTACGGTTTATGCTGTTCGTTTGTGGTTTCCCCCCCCCCCCCCCCTCCTAACAATCCGATGCGCGCGTTCTTTGCCGATATTCAAGAAGAGAGTGAAGGAGTGTTATCTGGCCAATTTTTTGCGTGTACTTTGTATATTTATGGATTGTATTACATTATATTTTTTTTTTAAAGGGTTTGCCATGCTATTCTTATTATTATAATTTTTTATTCGAATCCGGAATAAGGAGATTCGTAACAGAACCAAAGTTACCGACATTGCCCGGCGGATTAGTAAGTATAAGTGGTAGTGGGCGGGGCATTTGGTACGCAGAACGGTAAGGTTCTGGAATGGAGACCAAGTACCGTCAAGCGCAGCGTAGGGAGTCCATCCGCAAGATGAACCGACGATCTGACTAAAACCGCTAGATCGCGCTGAACACAGGCCGCTTACAACCCGTTCTATTGGAAATTACTTGGGCCTTAATCCAGCATTGGACGTTCTTATGGCTGATATGATGTATACTATAATATTGTCTGTAATATTCTAGTACATAATATAATAATAAAGTGTATAATTATTACTATTGACTGACGTGAACGCAACAAATGATTTGGTGTTGTTCTAGACCAACAAGATCCTAACGAATCATCTCAGGACGCACACGGGCGAGCGCCCGTTCGCCTGCGACCATTGCCCCGCGCGGTTCGCTCAGAAGACCGCATTGGCAGGCCACGTGAGGGCCCTCCACCAAAACACCGGGCGGAACCTGGACACTTGACATGTTTCCGTGCAAAGTCCTCAAGAGCAGGTGTTGGTCAACGGCAGAGACTTCAGTCGGTCTAGAAATATTGAAGAGATCACAAAACAAATAAATATGCAGATACAAATATTGTCGTAATTTATTTCTGATTCAGAGGATATCGCTTACTGTGGCAGCGTGGAAATGTTGCAAGCATTTTGGGAACCTTTATATCCAACCTATCAGATCCCAGAGAACCCATGGGGTTGGATCTCTTTTTTAATATGCATTATTTTTGTTTAAATACACTCATTTGCATATAAAAACGGACGGTATTGATTTTAATTCTTCTTTAAAAAAATACGGTAGCAAAATGATTTCAATTATTTGTACATGTTACCGTGGTGTACGTTACAGTACGTTCTAAATTCAAATTTTCGTTTGAGGCTCGTTTTTACAGAAAACCACTTGTTCCCCTATATTTTTGGTGATGTGATTACCGCGGAGTGGGAACGTATTCCGCAAGCAAGTAACCGGGATATCCTCGCTAGCATACCCAGACGAAATCAAGCTGTGATTTCAGCTAGAGGGGGTCACACTCGATACTTAACATTTATCTGCTTTTACTTTCAACTAACAAGCGTGAAAAATTGATATATTATTTAATGAAAAGTATAAAAGGGAACTGAAAAAGCTAACAGAAAAAAAAATTAGTCCAACGCATTTTTTGATAAATATTGGACATATCAAGAGGATCCTTAATTCTTAAATAATAATATTAGTAGAAATATAAAATTATTAATTTCATAATGGGTTTTTCTTACGACTGTACTTGTTCTTTTTAGACTATTTGCTAATTAGACGTTTTGCTACATAGGTATTTCAATAGTTAGACGTTTTGCTATAAAGACGATTTGCGAGTTAGACCTATTGCTTCTTAGACGTTTAGGGTAGTTGGACATTTTGCTACTTAGACGTATTGATTGTAAAGAATCAGTTCACGCAGATTCCTTAAAATGTGTGTACATCTACCGTAGGGTTACGGAAGAGTAGAACCAGGTGTCGTAAGAGACGGTACTGAGGTACCGCAACCGTCAGATGGCGGTGTATCCACCCGAAACAGCGTAGCCTAAATGCAACAGTGCGGGTATGGGTAGAAGAACCCTCGTAGCGAAGCTACGCTTTGCGATGGTCTGCCTACCCAGCTCGACAATTATGGGCAAAATTTCCTAAGTCCAGCAGACTGGACGTTCATTATATTGACACAGAATAATTTTTGACCAATAAATTACATACAACGAGTGACTACTGCTATCTTAATTAGTTCAAAACACCTAGATGTCGCTGTCATGTTATATACTCAGGCAAAAACCTGGCTAAAAGCAATATTACTTTTGTGCATCCCATTGACATTGCAAATGAAAGCTTGGAGTATGTTCCAAATAAATTAAATTAATTAAAGAGAACAGGTCCCTGGTTCTACTGACATGTCAATTAAAAATAAGAAGTGCATTGAAAATAAACATATATCAATCTGGTTCACCAGGACATTTAATGTGCTATTCAATGGCTCTAACATCGGCGAAACAAAGAAGAAACCACACAAGAATAAAAGCGAACATAGCCGATGTGAAACATAAAAGATTTAGAAAATCTCCAGTCTGGAAGTATGCCTGGATAAACTGAACCATTACATCAGGTTTGAAAAACCTGAATTACTTCCAGAGAATCACTTAATTATTTATTACCATCTTTTCAAACATAAGACGTCCACAGCTGGAGGCTACCCTATGTGATCTTCAATAGGACTGGTAATATGCAGCATGTGTTCCGCGCGATCCTGCGGCTTTAGTCAGGTCGTTTGTCCATCTTGTGGGTGGACGCCCTACGCTGCGCTTGCCGGTTCGTGGACTCCATTCCAGAACCTCACGATTCGTATCAGCCATCAGTGTATTCAGTAAATCATAACATTTTGTAAAAGCTGTTTCCACCACTACCAGCCGTGAGGTATCGGCAGAGAATAGTACCTCCCCTGTACCAGGTGTCGTAAAAGGCGACTAAGGTACCAAAACCGACAGTTGGCGGTATATCCATCCGAAACAATGCAGCTCAAATGCACAGCGCGAGCATGGACAGCAGCATCCCCGTCGCGAAAGTTGCGCTCTCCGATTGCCAACACGCTCGTCCAGCGCGGCAGTTATGGGCAAAGTTCTCCCATTCTTAAGGAGGTCTATGTCCAGCAGTGGACTTTCAATGGCTGGTATGATGATGTCACCATTTGCTTGACATTTAATAGACAAACAATGTTTACTTCATTCCAGTATATCAATGTGTTATTCAAATAGCAGTGTGTGGAATGGAATAATGAATTTAATGTACTTCTAGAGCATTTTGTTTAAAAAGAATCATCTCTATGCACTTCTTCTCCACGTCTACTTAACTGTGTCAAATTCACGAGCATTCTATGCGAGGCCTATGTCCAACAATGGACTATCTATTATATTATGATGATGAAGATGACACACCACTTCGATTTGCCGACGATATTGTGGCCATGGCAGAATCAATGGAAGATTTAAGCACGATGCTCGAAGATTTCAATCGATATTTTCAACAGGTGGGTCTCAGAGTGAACATGGAGAAAAATAAAGTAATGTGTAATGCCTATGTTGTACCCACCCCAGTTTTAGTGGAGAACTCGCTTCTTGAAGTGGTTGACTCTTATGTATAGGACTAACAGTCCCATTAGGCTAGTCCATCTTCAAGAAAGAGGTCAGCTGGGCAGCGTTCGGAAAACTGCGCAACATTTTTCCGTCCGGCATACCTGTGCCAACTCAAGTCGATAATTATTGACCAATGTGTGTTACCAGCGATGACATATGGCAGCGAAACGAGGCCTCTTACCATTGGCTTTTACAGCCCACTCAAAATAGCTCCACGAGCTATGGAGAGGGCAATGCTTGCAGTCACTTTGCGAGATCGAATCAGGAATGAGGAAATTCGTAAGAACCAAAGTTACCGATTCAGCCTGGCGGATTAGCAAGTTGAAGCAAGCTCACGGTCAAGATTTTGTATAAAACAAGCTTTATGCACTTCTCTACATTAACATTAACCCTTTCAAAATTTCACATTCATCTGTTCGCAATTAATAAGGGTACACATTTTTCGCTTCACGTGATGTATTGGCTCCTAAGACGGAATGTATGATATGATGAAGATGAAAAGCTTGTAATCAACAAGCACTTTCTTAAATTGGTTGAGCTTAAATGAACAATACATATATGTAATTAGGTTTTCTATTTTAGTAGTTTCGTTCAATTTTTATTATTATGCTTTCTTTCTTTTTTATTTCTGCATGCTGTATTCTCCTTTAATGTTTGTTACATATACTTACATATAGGGTTATAAATTGTGCTGCTGCATGAATGTTAGATCTATGCCAAACTATGCATGGCACAAAGCAAAATGCATCCTGCGACAACCGGTTCAATTCAAGCCTAATGACGTTCGACATCAATGTCTATAGTTTGACAGTTGGCGCGAATGATCGAATGTCTCGAAATTATACAGATTTTATTTTTTGTAATTTATACCAATTCGAATTTAGTTCAAGAGAGGAAGTCTGTCGGATAACTTGTATTGTTATATGAAAAAGAACTGAATAACTTCGCTCAGATCCCGCGAGCCGTGCGGGGACGACCGTAGTTAAACGCTACTACTGCTGAACTAAACAGGCATAGAGTCACTCATTAACGAGCGACCTCGCACTCTTGATCGATGGCGCTGGAATTGACGTCAGACGTCAATAGCACAGCATTAGTTTCGTCCAAAAAAAATTTTTCTTCATAGACTCTGATATAACTCAAATACATACTGTATACATACTGTAATACTGTAGCGCATCAGTTATATGCAAAAGCCTAGGTTATGAAATAAATACGGAATATCACCATAATCGAACCCAGAAACGTAACTGCAATAAACTGGCCTGGCAAGTAAGGCTCGAAAGAGACATTGAAGAACTAAGATAACATAGGCAAAGTTTCACATTACATAATAAATAACAATAGATCGGAAAACTTATGTACTTACAAGTAATGAAAACTTTTAAAAATTTTAAATTCACTCTAACCCTGAAAGAAATAACAAAAAACCGGAAGAAGTTTTGGATACAATGAAACAAAAATTAATGCTAAAAGCAAATAGTGTTAAAATAATACAATGCGATGTCGTGAGCTCCACGTATGTTAAATTATATGTGGGTACTAAAAAAATTGTTTACATCGTTGGAATACGAATACGTTCATTGTTTTGGAGTTGAAGAAGCCTCGAAATCTATTAAAATTGATCAATGAACTGGAAATAACTATGGTACCTGGAAAATACATATGCGTGCGTATCAATCTAAAGAAAAATGATTTGTGGGAGTACGTATCGGGGTCATTACCTAAACCGACATCAGTGGACCCCAAGTATGCAGAATGGATTAAAATGGACCGAAAGGCCGAATCAGATATATCATTAGCGGTTAGTCCTCCTAATATATGGGACAAGTTAAAGTCATGTATCAGTCAAGTGGACCCACCAGAAAGGCCTCTTTGGTAAAAAAACTGGTTTCGACTCGTATGCGTTTTTGATGTCAAAAAACTTAAAGAAATCGGATTGATCGTTATTGTTCTGAACATGCCGGATTCTTTCGCCATGTTCAGAACGGCAACCGAATCTCGTAATGAATTGCCATCAACGGAAACGTTGAAGATAAAATTATCGAAGATTTTGAGGGTCGTCAATCTAAAATTGTTGACCACGGGGCTATGTTTGTCAAACGTATCAACAAAAATACCTTTCAGAAGAAGAATCATGACCACCGCAATAATAAGAATTACATTGAGTGTTACCGTTGTGGTCGTCGTGGGCATTTATCAAGAGAGTGCAAGACCAAATATATCTGCGGCGATGAGTATAAACAGAGTGCACAACAGTTGGAACGCAATAGCAATGATGAGCGGAAAACAACAATGTTATTAAGCACCACCGAAAAGGTGACGTTAGGCGAGCAAATTAATCCTACTTGGTGTATTGACAGCGGGTGCACTAGGCATACGTGCCACCAAAAGAAAGTGATAAAGAATTTCACTCAGATAAGACTCGGAGCTTAATTTAGCCACTAATAATGAACGTAAAGTCAACATCTCATTGTACACAGGTAGTGAAGAACGCCAAATAGATGGCGCTGAAATGAAAGATTTAGGAAAGATAAGTAATTGTTTGGGTGTTGAATTTAGTCGTGATGATGAAAACAGTGTTTCTTAATCAAAGGGTTTATATAGAGAAGTGTTAGAACGATTCCATATGAGTGAGTGTAAACCTACAGTAACGCCTCTAGATGTTAATGTAAAATTAGAAAAACCGGTAAGTGTGAATAAGGACATAATGAAACAGTATCCATATCAAAGCTTGACAGGAGCATTAGTTTATTTGGTTGTATCGACTAGACCAGACAGCGTTTGCCGTAAATTATTTAAGCCAATTTAATACTAATAATAAAGTCGAGCATTCGAAGGCAGCTAAACGTAACATGAGATATTTAAAAGGTACATCTGACTACGGTTTACGGCGTGGTCGATACAAACTGGGGAGCAAATGCCATAGATCGTAGATCATATTCTGGATTTGCATTTATTTTAGCCGGTGCCGCGATCAGTTGGGATGCACGGAAGCAACGGAGTGTTGCGCTATCGAATACCGAAGCTGAATACATGGCACTATCCGAAGCTAGAAAGGAAGCCATGTATTTACTTGATATTTTGGGTAACGTTGGTATTGAAAGTGAGTGTGTGACGTTATTCAACGATGATCAGGGTGCCATAAAACTTGCTTACAGTAGAAACTTTCACTCTCGCACAAAACACATAGCAGTGAGACACCATTGTCTTCTTTAGTTCTTAACAATAGGTATTATGTTTATGATTGCCAAAAATTTTTCTTCTATCGACCCGTCGCATTTCCGACCTACTACTTGCTTACCAATCTTGTACAATTTATTGACAAAGCCACTAGATGTCACGACTGACGATTGTGACATTTTATGGAAAAATTAATTACTATGTTTCACATCAATAACATTTATATAAATTTAATTATAAAAAGACCTGAAGTAAAGGCTTTAAATGTTTCTTTCATTATTACAGATAAAGTAATATTTAGTTGAATATAAGAACTTCATGTAATTGTTCAAATGTAAAGAAAATGCATTTTGTTAATAATTCTTTCATTATTACAGAAAACCGCAATTACCTACGTCTTTATTTCATTTATCCCAATTATTGGAATATTATCATTATATATATATTAAGTAAATCCACCAATTATAACGTTTTTGGAGATAGCCATGGCTGATTGGAGAAATACATTGTTACGTACTAATAACAACAACATCCGCTCAGACGAAATTCCTCTTGAAAATGGCATTTTCCAAGGAGATTCTTTTAGTCTTATTTTGTTCTGCCTTGCACTTAACCCACTTTCAAATCAGTTGAATAAATTGGATACAGGTTACAAACTATCCACTGCAACATCGGTAAGCCATTTAATGTACATGGATGACATAAAGCTTTTTTCACATCAGAGAAAATTTTGCAAACACTCTTAAATTAAACAGATAGTTTAAGTATGGACATAAGTATGCTATTTAGTTATGGCTAATGCAGAATCCTTAGAACTTTTAAAGGTAAAGTCAGGGGTAATATTGGTAATAACAGCGAGCAGTTTAATTGGAGCCAGAAAAAAACATACACATATTTAGGAACGAAACAAATTAAAGGTATAAATCACACTAAAATCAAACATGAATTTTTCGCTGCTTAAATTTACTTTGTAGGAAACAACTTCACTCAAAAAATCTTTTTAAAG
>JACJUM010005599.1:3757821-3775302 GCA_020976665.1 Heortia vitessoides
ATGAAAGCTGTGCTCTGCGATTGCCAACACGCTTGCCCAGTGTGGCATTTACGTGCAAATATCCCCTATGAGGGAGGCCTATACCCAGCAGTGAACATCCATTGGCCGACATGATGATGATGAAGTCCTTACCTTGTCACAGTGGTTGCAATAGTACTTCGTCTTCTTCAAATGCACATGCATATGATGGTTTAACATATATTGCCTCCTAGAGTACAGGCGGTCACACACCGGGCAGGCGAAGCCGGTCGCCCTGGAAGAACTACTATGAATTATGGGAGAGACAATACCATAGACATAGATCGTCATACAATCCTACATCGCGGTTACAACATTTTCGTGACGCCCCGTATATAGCAAGAACGCAATTACAATTAATTTTTTTCGTCCGTCCTCTTTTGCTGAATTTCAAAATTAAATTCCCCCCAACTCAGGCCGCCCGAAACTAGCTCGAACCTCTAGAGGCGCCCTCGGGCGCTCGCCCCCGCACCGCCTCTGGTCCCGCGAGCCTTGCGGCCGCGACCGTTGCTGAACGCGCGGTCGCGACCGCGGGGCACGCAGGACAAATACGGGCATCGGACCTCTCATTTATGAGAGGCCCGCCCTCTTTTTTCGGTGACGCTGGAATTGACGTCTGAGTAGTCTAGCAATAGGGACGTACAAAAAAAAATTCTCCAACGACGGGCACCCGAGCCGAAGTCAAGTCTTTAGAGGCGCCCTGGGGTGGTCGTCCGCTCGGGAAATTATTTATACCTGGTTTACTAACAAAATAATATTAAATATACATACTGGCGTCATCTACCGCATAACATACGAAGTGTCATATTGATTGTCTTACTGCATTATCTGTGGAATATAGTGTATGTATTATCTGTGCTATAAAACATTACATTGCGTTTTAATAGGTTACGGGCCCAGATTTTTTTCGCGATAAATAATTATGTTCACAGTGATATACGAATAAAATATATCCAATAATTATTTGGTTGATGTACCCTAATCAAAGAGAAGAAAATATTATAATGACTGGTGATTCGCGGCAGAAAACGTTCTTGTACTGTTGGCAATGATGAACTTCAAAAACCCGTTACGAGGCACGCAAGTAAATACCAGCTGACTAAGGAGCGACCTCGCCCTGCTTGGTGCTGCTTATCGACATAAAACTTATTAATAATAATAATAATAATAAATTCCCACAACATCTCATACATTGACCTGACTCCGAGGTAAGTCGCTTAAAGCACGCGTGTTACGAATGCCAGACAACAGTGGAATCACAAATATACTACTTAAATACATATATTTTACACCCATACACAGAGCAAACACAAATATCATCATATAAATATTTGCTCTGGGTGGGAATCGAACCCACGACCCCTGGTGCACAAGACAGGATCACTACCATCTGCGCCATCGGGCCCGTCATAAGGATAATTACTGCTTGAAAGATTATATTAATAAAACTGTTTAGGATTGAATTGAATTGCTCTTACATGTACTATTAAGAACACGGTTTGTTAACGCTGACGGCGGTGTGGGTACCAATAATACCTGCCATTAGGTGTTATTGGAACACACATCACATCAGTTTTTCTTGCAGGTTCTTTTCTGGTGGTTCGCGTAATGAACCTGCTATAAATTTAAAACTTAAAAACTTAAACTTAAAACTCTTAAAGGGCTTAAAACACCATAAGGTTGCCAATATCCTCGGTAATTTGTGTTATATTGTATTTAGCAAATCTATATTCATCGATATTTCTTTTTAACAATCTAAAAGTGCCCATGATAGGCACTTTTAGATCGTTAAATAAAGCTATCTTTGACTTTGCACTTGGGTCATCACCATCTGTTGTGTCCAGATCCTACGTGTAGTGCGGATAACCCGCAGAAGTAGGGTCGCTTAAAAATGAGCGGCCTCGCCCACCGGACGCTGTAATTGACTTCGCATAGTCGAGCATTCGGTTCTCCGAAATAAAATAACTACATTAGTTCGACCTCGTAATCATATCATATCCTATTCGAGTTCGCAGGAACGCTCATGTCGTCTCTTTGCTATACAAGCTATTGTTCTTTCCTTTCCCTCCTACTCATCTTGAAAGCCGCTTTGTGTTCCTCGGGGACAGCCATGAAAAATCCCTAAGATCGTCAGAGAAATTGTCACTCAAAATGCCTCCGCATTCCACAAGCTGCTATAGCAAATCCTTAACAGTTTTAGCCGTTCGTTTGTGGAATGCGCTCCCTTTTGAAGTGAGATCTGCTCGTTCTCTTTCTATTTTTAAGAGAATGGTGAAGGAGTATTATCTGTCACTTTGATTCCCCTTGTTCTGTAACTACATCCTTTATAAGTACTTGAATGTATGTGTATATTTATATGTATGTATGTTTGTTTGTTGCACTAAATACACCTTAAACTTCCACCAGCTTTGCCATTATTTCTATCCAAAGGTTGCCTGTAAGAAATTGCATTTAGCGATAAGGCCGCCTCTTGTACTTACTACTCCATGTTTGTGTGATGTTCTTGTGTTGTTTTTATTGGTGTACAATAAAGAGTGTATTATTATGATAATTATCAAGTCATCATATCAGCTATAAGACGTCCACTGCTGGACACAGGCCTTCCCAAGTAATCTCCAATAGGACCGGTTGTATGCGGCCTGTGTCGAGCGCGATCCTGCGGTTTTAGTCAGATCGTCTGTCCACCTTGCGGGTTGCCGGTACATGGTCTCCATTTGGGATCGCGACCTCCTAAGCCCTAGGCCAATTGTGCCGCACTCACTTGTGGTCTCGCTCCGCGGCGTGCGCAGTACTGCTGGCCAGGTGCCGTTTGTATTCTGCAGTGTGCGTGTACTGTTTGTCACATTGCACACAGTACGCAGCCTCGTTCTTCAGCCCGTGCCTCGCTTGCACGTGCCTCTTGTAAGAATCCTTAGATGAATACTTACGATCACATATTTTGCACTCGAACTTCTCATAGTGGTGTCTGCAATTGATATGATACATTTATTTTATTTAAGTAAAAATTTCAAAACATTACATAATAGCTATCGCACTAAGCCGAGGGATACCGGCAGAGTAGAATGGTATCTCCCTCTGTACCAGGTGTCGTAAGAGGCGATTAAGATACCAGAACCGGCAGATGGCGGTATAACCATCCGAAACAGTGTAGCTCAAATGCAGAGGGTAAGGGTGGGCAGCAGCAATTCCGGTCGCGAAAGCTGCGCTCTGCGACTGCCAACACAGCTTGCTCAGCGCGGCAATTACGGGCAAAATTCCCCCTTTTTGGGAATGCCTATGTTCAGCAGTAGACTTCCAATGGCTTTAATGATGATGATGGCAAAAGTAGATAAGAAATACTACACACAAATGACCGCAGTATACAAGTAGTTAATATGGATCGTCGGCTGTAATAAAGATTGTGTCCATATAAAATGATTTCAAATAGAATGTGCAGACTGCGCATCTTAGGTCGGGATTATTGCCTTGCGGTCTGTGTATAATACTTATAATAATAAATACTTTATTGTACACCAAACATAAAAACACATGAAAAAAACAGTAATTATAAAGTACAACGGGTGGCCTTATCGCAAAGACCACAATTTCTTCCAGGCAACCTTTGGATGGAAGGACTGAATGAGAGAAAGAGGTAGTAAGAGGTGCCAAATATTACATATACATAATATAAATAGTGTTTGTGCTTGTTGAGCAGGTGAGGGGGAGAGGGGAGAAGTTAATGCGACGGGGAGTCATTATATCAGCTGTAGGACATCCACCGCTGGACATAGAACATTAATTAAGATAACCCCTTTATTGGAGGACCAGGTGTCGTAAGAGGCGACTAAGGTACCAGAACCGACAGATGGCGGTATATCCATGCAAGTCAGCTCAAATGTACAGCTTACCCGACGCGAAAGCTGCGCTCTGCAACTGCCAACATTTTGCCTAGCGCGGCAATTATGGGCAACATACCTTTAAGGGAGGCCTTTGTCCAACAGTGGACTTTTAATGGCTGGTATGATGATTTCGTCAAGATCATGAGGAAGTCTACAATGACGTTCTTTACTGTCATTTATGGTGACATTTTCTTCTACTTCTGTACTAAGATTTAAGTGAGTTACTGTTTATCAATATCAGTTATCAATTTATTTAAATGGCTTTATGTTGTGACAACAATAGAGAAAGGAATGTTAAGATGGTTTGGATATGTAGAAAGGATGGATGAAAGTAGAATGACTGCACAAATATATAGAGCGGAAGTGAATGGAAGAGTTAGTATGGGACGACTGAGGCGAACATAGCTTAACCAGGTAGAAGAGGTATTAATAGGGTCAGGTCAGAAGTACCAAGAATAAACGAGCGTGTATGAATGGACTAATGCGATCAAGGGAAGCGAGAGAGGTATGCCAAGATCATAGCAAGTAGAGATCAATAGTCTCTGCCTACCCCGGTGGGACAAGGCGGGATGTATGTATATAGGTTAATGGCTTTTTCTTTCTCTAAAGAACTGTTTCATTTTAAATATTTGACTGCGTGATATCTATTAATCCTCTTCTTTTTATTATTATTCTACTTTGCCCATAGCTTCGTCTAGGGATACTTACACCATATGCTTCTCAAGCACGTGTTTGGACCGCGCTCGTTTGCCACACAAGTCGCACACGAACTGATCGTGGAGATCCTTGTAATGGGCGTAGAACTCTTGCAATGTTCTGCAACAAGCATTCATCATCATAACGGCCCAGATATACCGCCATCTGTCGGTTCTGGCGAGTTAGTCGCTTCTTACGACACCTGGTACAGAGGAAGGTACTATTCCACTGTGCCGGTACCTCACGACATTCAACCCAATAGTAATAATATGAAGCCCTTGATTTTTTATCAACATTTTGACTGGTCCAATGGTGATTTTGCCATCGTCACAGCCACTGGAAATCTACTATTGAACAAAGGCCTACCTTAGAAAGGGGGAGTTTTGCCCATTATTGCCGCGCTGAGCAAACATATTGGCAATAGCAGAGCGTAACTTTCGCAAAGGAGATGCTGCTGCCCATCCCAAAGCTAAGGAAGCAAAACCGACAGATGGCGGTATATCCATTCTAAAAAGTGTAGCTTAAATGCACAGGGACGGGGTTTGCTGCTAACCATCCCCGCCCTGTGTATTTGAGCTTAACTGTTTCGAATATATACCGCCAACTATCGGTTGTGGTGCCTTAGTCGCCTCTTACGACACACACGCACATTACGCACAGTACCTCCCCCTATGGAGGTACTATTCTACTCCGCCGGTACCTCACGACATGCAACTCAAGTGTTATAATAAGAGGCCCAATTTTATTAACATCTTGACTAGCCTGATGGTGCATTTACCAAATCTATCTTGTGCCAAGTGTAATCAATACATATAAATAAAATTGGAGTGTCTGTTTGCAATAATAAAATAACTATTTATTACTAAACACATATGGATGTATTGCCGGTACATGGTCTCCTTCCAGAACCTTCCGATTTAATCAACCATTGGTTCTGCGTACCAAACGCCTTGCCCACTGCCATTTAAACTTACTATTTTTGGTTGGCCAATAGGGCCAATGGTATGAGACCACGTTTCGCTGCTATTGGTCATCGCTGGTAACACACATTGGTCAAAACTTTCGACTTGAGGCACTGAGGTATGTCGGCATATTGCTGATATAATGAAGGACATAGACTATATAACATCACGCTACGATTAATGGGCGCTGAGCATCGTTAACAAGTATAATATATGTGATTCCTTTACTGTTGATGTCCTCAACCAGATGTTTTGTGATGTTCTTAAAAAAAACCCCTTTATTCCTTTTGACGTGACAACGTCTTATAAATTAGTTTGCCGGATGACACTTCAAGGAACTGCGTTACGCTCCGCTCACGTTATGCGCTCACAATGAGAGCGAGTGAGAGGCACGCGTCCCTCTCACTCGCTCTCATTGTGACGTGTGTTACGCAAATGTATTGCAAGTTATTGTATGTATATTTGTATATAAATACGTATGTATGTGTAAAGGTAAAAATAAAATTTTGTTAATATGAAATTCAATGCGAGATTCTTTGTATAAATTAATGTTTTAAATATGATTCTTTGTATAAATTAATGTTTTAAATATAATTCTTTGTATAAATTAATGTTTTAAATATAATTCTTTGTATAAATAAATGTTTTAAATTGTTACTATTATTTCATCCTTATTCCTACTATACGAATGAATATTCACATTAAAATTATTTTACCACACAAAGTCGTTGTCACGTAAAACTTTCGCCCGTATACCGACTTTTTTTTAATAATATTCACACAACATCTCATACATTGACTGACTCCGAAATAAGTCGCTTAAAGCACTTGTTTTATCGGATACCAAACAACATAGGAATCACAAATATACTTAAATACATATTTTCACCACGTATAAATGTTTGTCTTGGGTGGAGATCGAACCCACGACCCTTGCAGCACAAGATAGAATTACTGCGCCACCTGGGCCGTGTATGGCGAGCAGTAGAAATTTCAAGGCTACTATGACGTTAAATACCCACTTATTTTTCACCCTACAGGATGAGAGGCAGAAAATACTAGGCATGAAAAGCAGCAAGGCTCAAAGTTGATGACGCGTTAGTGGTATTCTTGTGATAACAGAACGCTGACGTTCAGTATGGACGGACCGTATGCTTATTTGTCGACTTAGTCTAAATAAAAGATATATAATATATAATATAATATAATAATAATAAATTCCCACAACATCTCATACATTGACCTGACTTCGTGGTAAGTCGCTTAAAGCACTTGTGTTACGGACGCCAGACAACAGAGGAATCACAAATATACTACTTAAATACATATATTTTACACCCATACACTGAGCAAACACAAATATCATCATATAAATATTTGCTCTGGGTGGGAATCGAACCCACGACCCCTGGTGCACAAGACAGGATCACTACCATCTGCGCCATCGGGCCCGTCATATATGTGAAGGATATCACCTACACCAGTGGCATTTCTTTTCTAGTGTGTATGAAATGATTATAATCTATGCAACTATTAGCTGTCAGGGTGACGTGAGTTTGAGAAGGTAAAAGTAAGATTATGTGATCTCTAGAAAAATGTTGAAAATATTGTAAAAAGTAGTTATAATATTATTTAAATTAGAAGTAAAGGCTTTAAATGTTGTTTTTTATTATTTCAGGTAAGCTATTTTGTTTAAAATATGTTAATTGTAGTAAAACTTGTGTATAAGAGTGATATGAATAAAAGAATTTTGTTATATCAGAAAACACAATTACGTCTTTATTTCGCCTGAGCATATACTATTTATTTATACTCACAAAAATTTCGCTTTGCACTGGCCACATTGCACTAGACTTCCGTGCAATCCAAGATGGCGGCACATGTGCTGCGCGGAACAAGTGTGTCCGCAAGTCGGACACTTCCGTAAGGTGAAATGTTGCGCTGCATGCTTGGACAACTTATCAGGCGAGGCGAAACGACTAAGGCATAGCTCGCACTCGTAAGTTCCTAATGACTGGAAACCAGATATTTACTTATCATCATCATCATATCAGCCATTGAAAGTCCACTGCTAGACATAGGTCTCAAGAAAGGAGGTTTTTTGCCCATAATTGCCGCGCTGGGCAAGCGTGTTGGCAATCGCAGAACGCAGCTTTCGCGACGGGGATTCCGCTGCCTATCCACGCAATGTGCATTTAATCTGCACTGTTCTGGATCGATATACCGCCATCTGACAATTCAGACCTATTACGACACCTGGTGCAGTGGGAGGTACTATTCTACTCTGCCGGTACCTCACGGTAAGGTACCCGTAGATAATAATATTATAAAGCTGAAGAATTTTTTTGTTTGTTTAAACGCGTCAATCTCAAGAACTGCTAGTCCGTTTTGAAAAATTCTTTCAGCGTTGGAAAGTCCAATTATCGAGGACGGCTATAGGCTATATATAAGTGTAGCATATATGACGCTAGATTTTATCTACAACTCAACGCAAGCGAAACCGCGAAAACGTTTCTAATTATATTTATAAAAGAAGTTGACGGACTGACTGATATATTATAATCCTTACTAATATTATAAATGCGAAAGTAACTCTGTCTATCTGTCTGTCTGTTACGCTTTCTCGCTTAAACCTCTTAACCGATTTTGATGAAGTTTGGCACAGATAATCTTTAGACCCTGAGAAAGGACATAGGCTATTTTTATTTTTTTTTTGAACTAGAAACTTACAACTTATTTTTCAGGCCATTCATTCGATATAAGTAAACATGACAATTAAAGTTTATACAAGTTAAGGTAACGAGGGATGGTACCCAAAAAAACTATTCCACGCGGACGAAGTTGCGGGCACAGCTAGTATATTATATTATTACGTAAAGCCTAAACCATAAGGTTAGAAACTTTACACATGGGTTCCTTTAATAAATAACATAAAGGTGCAGAAAAAGGATTTTCAGAAATTCACCCTCCCTTCAGGGGTAAAACGGTGATGCAAATTTAGTATGCAACTGAGATGCTGTTTATTAAGTTATTCAAATGAAATTCAGTATAAAGTTTTTTTAATTTAAAGCCATGAAATACGTGTAAAATATTTATTAGAAAATCAACCCTTAAGGGGGAGGGCGTAGCCGTGCGGTACCGGCAGAGTGGAATAGTACCTTCCCCCGTACCAGGTGTCGTAGGAGGCGACTAAGGTACCAGAACCGACAGATGGCGGTATATCTATCCGAAGTAGTGTAGCTCAAATGCAACAGAGCGGGGATTGGCAGCAGCATTCCCACCGTGAAGCTAGGCTCTGCGATTGACACTAGGCTTGCTTAGCGCGACAATTACGGATGGATATACCTCCACCTGTCGATTCTGGTACCTCAGTCGCTTTTTACGAAATCTGGTACAAAAGGAGGTACTATTCTACTCCATTGTATATATTTATGATAAACATTGATTATCATAATAATAATATTTAATTTACATAAACAAGTTTGCCTGCAAATCACAATACAAACTTAAATTTCTGTATTCTGCATATTTAAGAATGTCTGTTGTAACAAGCCATCCATAGAGCTTGAAGATTGGCATTGCAAGCTTTTTAAAACAGGTTTTATGTTTTTGTGCAAAACTACATATTTCATATATACATAATTATATATACTCTAAAACCCCCTCAAGGGATGGTTTTTGAAGATATATTATACACATGTTTCATGCCTTTCAACAAAGAACTGAATTTCATTAGATTAACTTAAAAAACAGCAAAGTATTATATTAACTTTACCCCGCCGGTACTCCCGGCCGGTTTTTAAGTATTATAAGGGGGAATTCACATATGACTCGTATACACTTTTTTTAGGGTATAATACTTTATTAGTGTCTGTACTGCTTCACTCAATATTTAAGCCTTAAATTTAAAAATTAAAATTCTTACCACACCGTGGTATTTCGAGTTGTGCTTATCAAACGCTCTCTGCGAAACCCAGCCAAGCACACAACTCTCACACCTAAACTTCAAACTCTTGTAACTACTGTCCAATCTCTGTTTTTCCATCCAACATTTGATTTCTTTACAGTCAATATGCACTGCTTCTGTCAATTTATAAATATCGCACAGTGTTATCTTATTCATATATCTGAACTCCATCTTAGATCTCCTGTTGGTTTTCCCGCTGCGTTTCACTTTCCTTTTGTCATGGGCAAGTTCATTTTTAATACCATCACTTGTCAACAATATATTTACATCACCATCTTCAGTTTTAAAATCATCAATGAGTCCGGAATATTTCAAATCATCACTAGCATGAACATCATCATCATCATCATCATCACCTTGCTCTTGAACATTTGAACAATCGTGATTATCATCAATTTCTTCTTTTATATCAGTTTGAGTTTTAACTTCAATCTCGTCGTAATCAATACGGATTACAAGTTCCGGATCTAGGTTTGTTATTTTAAGATTCGATAGTGAACTAGGTAAAGTATCCTGAAAAGATAAAAACCAACATATCAAAGGCGTACATCGTCTACTGCACTCCATAGAGCTTCACAACAAAGGGAATTTTGCCCATCATTGCCGCCCAGGGCAGGCGTGGTGGCAATCGCAGACCGTTGCTTCGCGATAGTAATGCTACTGCCCATCCCTACCCTGTTGTATTTGAGCTATTATCTGGTTAAGATATGTTCGCCTTTTCCATTCACTTCCGCTCTATGTATTTGCGCAGTCACTCTACTTTCATCCATCTTTTCTATTGTTGTTAGAACATGATCCTTCACACCACATGGCTTTCTTGTTAAAAATCTTCTTTTCTTGGTTAGGTCTATATCCAACAGTGGACGACCTGCGAGTATATGATGATCATGCAGATTACAAAGCTTAGACTCACCTGTTTGTATAAATGACAATTGTAAAGCCTTTGAGCTTTGTCCACTTTCAACTGGAACTGCTTAAATTTCTTCAACATTTCTACACACTCCCAGCATATCATCATGTCTGCTGTTAGCTGCAAAAAAAACCATGATTATATACACAACATATTAATCACGCACGTACCCAATAGATGGCGGTAGGAACACTATATCATCTCCAGTACCTTAGTCTTAAACCTAATTAATCCTTACAATAATTTAATATTATAAATACGAAAGTAGCTCTTGTTATCTGTCTGTTACGCAGTCACACGTTAACTATTAAACAGATTTCAATTAAATTTGACACACAGGCAGAAAAAGCATATCGGTAATCCCAGAAAGCAGCTTTCCATGCCGCTGACCGTCCCCAACCTATTCATTGTCTCGGGTTCTTCTTAAAACTGTCGGTTCTTAAAACAACTGGTACAGAGGTACTATCTGTTCTACTGCGCCAGTACCTCACTGAGTATCATCTTTTAACCATCATTATTTATCTTATGAAGTCTAAAGGAAACAAGTACACAATTCAATCAACAAGATGTAGTTACACACAGATGGAGCCACACCTAAGGGCTACTATGTATATTCCTGTCTATACAGGAAAGGTTTTTACTTAGAAATGAGGCTCATCGCCTCTAAATAAATTTTTCTTTTCTGCTTCATGTTTTGATGGACGATTGGTGTTATATTTACGAAAAAACGATATATATAAGAATTTAATTAGCAAAATAATAGATATTTCTTTTCAGGTATGATGTGTAGTTATTTTTTAGATTGTTTATGATAGTTTGTTAATGCTAAATCTCATTATTATTTTCTTTCTTTTCTTCTCATTAGGTTATTTATTTTTTTCTATAGCATCAGTGCAGATTTTTGTTCAGTTCCTGTCGGGAAGTAACTTGAATTCTTCTGAATATAATAATAGTCTCTTGGGAAAATGATAAAGACCATGTGGACCAAATGCACAGACATGGACAAATAAATCCACTTAGTTTTTTGGGAAGGCATACATCTAAGAGTCGATACCTAATAGTTTATATGAATGATGTCAAAATAGCTAGTCTCTCACATGCAAAAGTTTACTAGTAACTAAGTACTAAATACTAGTACCGAAAAACAAATGAATAATTTAAAAAAATATATAGAATATATCTTATATACAGAGTCAACAAAATGGAATGGCTGGGTCATTTATGTATAGTACAGGCCGGCGAGAGCACTTCCTTCAATCGTCGTTGGAAAGTGCTAGGTGCTCTGACAGCTAACATAAGTTCATAAAACAGAAATGCAAGACGAAATTCTACGATTTCTTCAAAATTTAAATCGGTTATATTCTCACCACACAGGAGCTCTTGCTAAGCTTATAAAAACTATCAATATATTTCTCTATTGATGATAATCGGCGATCTGTGCTAAAGCAGATGTAACAAAATTGTTTACTATGTTCAAAAGAATGTTTTAATTT
This sequence comes from Heortia vitessoides, assembly GCA_020976665.1. NCBI lineage: Eukaryota > Metazoa > Arthropoda > Insecta > Lepidoptera > Crambidae > Heortia > Heortia vitessoides. The sequence goes on from JACJUM010005599.1 coordinate 3,769,746, forward strand.
AATGACTTCCATATCAATTAAATTTTAACTAAATTTTTTAATGTAAATTATAGTTTGATTTAAAATAATATTTTTCGCCTGCTTTTGACAATTGTGTTTCTTATCTGTACACGGTTAAAGCAGTAGAATTTACGTTATACAGCCGTTCTCAGCCGTCTAGACTTTTAATCCTTTTGCACCAAATTATCCAATTATTTTATTGCTATTATAATTTATATTATTTAAGATAAAAATATATTTTTTGATCAGACATAACCAATGATGCACTATTTTTTGCTTATTATTTAATCATAGCGAGATATATTTATTTATCATAATAATTTTGAGTACACTCTCACATTTGAAAATTTTAAAAACGTTTTCTAATGATATACGGCCTATATAATAGACAATAGGTAAAATCTCTTATAACTCTATGAAATGAAAGGGACTTTTACTAATAAAAGTCCCTTTCATTTCATAAATACGGACTACGGATTACTTACTTTGCGAGTACTTACCATTAATAAAAAAATTACAAGTACATTTAAATTATATATTCAATTTGATTCCACTCATATAACAAAGTGTCACATTTGCTTTGCTTCTGTTATTTGTAAATAAATTACCAAGGAAAATAAAATTACGTAAAACGATAATGCGTTCGAAATTTTTTTTAACCTAACTTCTGACCATCGTTTTGTGTTCTTAGAAAATAAAAAGTTTTTGGTTCCTTTTGTTTAAATAAATTACCTACCTATTGCTAGGGTAATCGAATATTACAGAGCAATGATTGACTCCGTTACTCTGTATGTAGTTGTGGGCGCAGTTATCATTATTTATCTTTTAAAGAAATTATTTAAGAGTGAAAGGAAGTACTATGATATGTGAGTAGACTATATATATAATTAAAAACAAAGCTCAACTATCCTGGGCACTTGCGAGCATGTATAATTGAATTAAAAAATAAACGTCCCATTATTGTCACTGCATATTTACCCTACGCCCTACACCATTGTTTTTGCCTACGCGCATCTGTCACGTAAGGCCCATCAGATCATTCAAAATCGTATCTTAAAAAGTAAAACTCGTGCGTCGTGGAATATTCGTACAGCGAAGTGACCACTCTGAGACAACCAGCAATAGGTTTTAGGCTTTTGGCAAAAAATCTAAATATATCAAGATATCGATATTTAAAAAAAAAATCGATATAAATAGCGATATTTTTTCCCGCGATATATCAATTTTCGATATTTATTTTCAGATATCAAAATCAATATATTTTTAAAGCTCTGCTGTCTGCTGCGTCACATCATGTTTTTGACCAATCCGATTTCTTAAATTTAGAAGTAAGCTGCATGGGTTTAATTTATTTGTAGCTTATTGTTATTTTTTCTGTTTTGTCTGAATTGTATCTAAGATTAAACGTCAAGTCTGCTGTAATAAACAAACTGGCTTCTTTACAAAGAAATCCTTTTCTCTCAGTAGCTACTGTTTTGGACCCCCGGTTTAAAAGTATCCACTTTACCTCGCCAATTGTCGTGTCAAATGCTATATCCAAAATTAGTGCTGAGATTCATGCAGAAAGTCGGTGTAGAGGACAACGTTCTCCGGATAAAAACCTGATCAAGTACCATCAGAACAAGCTAGTGGGTCCTCTATCTGCTCCAGACATGAGAAATTATTAAATCTGAACATAGCTTCGTCAGAGGTTCCAAGCAGTAGCTGTGTCCCCGATGAACTGAAGCAGTATTTAGACCAACCACTTGTAGAAAGAAAATCTGATCCAATAAAGTTCTGGGTAATTTTTCAACATTTCACGCCGGTTCTCTCGGATATCGCTCTAAAATATTTGGTTTGTCAAGCATCTTCAGTGTCATCTGAAAGGGTAGCTTCAGTGGTAGATTTGGCTGTGCCAAATGATAGGAGCAGATTAACAATGGAACACATCAAACAAAGAGTGCCCCTGATGTCAATATAAGACAAATACTGGTTTGAATAATCTTTAAATGTATTTTGTTTTTTTTATAAGATGAGCAATTCGTAAAAAGAATTATTGATAGTAAAACTTATGTAGAACATATGTGTATTTGCTTTCAAATTTCGATAATTTTGGCAATTTTTATAAATAATTGCAAATTGGGCAAGAAATATCGTTATATCGAAATATCAATATTTCTTAGGTAATATATATAGATATTTTTGAAAACTATCGATACGATAAATATCGATATTTTGTTTCTATTCGCTCATCCCTAAAAGGTTTTAAAAAAGTAACCGTATATTAATTTACGAACATTGTATTTATTAAGTTGCGACCTATAGGGGCAGTGCTTAACACTTTCAGTTATTTTTATGAACAAAAACAATAGAAACGAATAATAGTAAAACATGTATATTTTAAAATATAACCAAATAATTACGTAAACTACAACAAGCATAGATCCCAAGCCGCCTGCTGTTATATCACAGTCAATTTATGAATTATAATGAAATGTATCATTACATATACCTAATAATATATATTTATTACTTCATAAACACACGCGCATACATTAACACACACACACACACACACACACACACACATACACACTTTTTTTAAACGGTTTTATTTAGCTCACCCTGTTTGTTTTATTCTTGGGTCAAATTTAGTAATTCAAATTTCACCCTCTTCCTGTTAACCGATTAATCTGAAATTTTGTATACACTTTGGATTTTGGTGACAATACAATTATGTTTATTCATTATCATTATAAAATCAAAATGGCCGCCGCTACAAAATGGCGGATAATTTATGTTTTATTAATCCCATCAATATGGGTATCAAATGAAAGGGCTCAACAAGCAGAATACAATATACTATAAAAAATTGAAATCCAAGATGGCGGCCGCTACAAAATGGCGGATAACGTAGGTTTTATCAATCCCATCAATATGGGTATCAAATGAAAGTGCTCAACAAGTAGAATACAATTTACTATAATAAAGCACTAAATGAATTAAATAGAATGCGAAATAAAAACTAAAAACTAGAAAATAAAAATAGGTAAAAAACTTTTTAAGTTAAACGGTTTTATGTTAAACATACATTGCAATGTTTAAGATAAATGTACTAAAAACCAAAAAATAATAAAATAGATACAGTCGTGGGAATTATAAACATATGCATAGACTAGACTAAAATAAAAACCGTGGGGCACGTCAACTGTCTACAATACAAACAACTGCCTAATTATAGTGTAACATTACAAAACAAACATTTTAATCAACGATTGTAGACAATTGACGTGCCCCACGGTTTTTATTTTAGTCTAGTCTATGCATATGTTTATAATTCCCACGACTGTATCTACTTTATTATTTTTTGGTTTTTAGTACATTTATCTTAAACATTGCAATGTATGTTTAACATAAAACCGTTTAACTTAAAAAGTTTTTTACCTATTTTTATTTATACATAATTTTTCTTATTTTTTCACTTATGGTATTTTCCGACCGAAATAATGTTGTATATTTGATATTCTGTCTAAGAGGTTTCTAGGAGGATTCTAAGTCTTTATTGATGGTAGTGATCCTATCTCGTCGTGGGTTCGATCCCACCCAGGACAAATATGTATATCATGATATTTGTGTTTGTCTTGTGTCTGGGTGTTAAAAATATGTATTTAAGTATTATATTTGTGTTTCCTCTGTTGTCTGATTTCTGTAACACGCGTACTTTCAGCGACTTACCACGGAGCCAGGTCAATGTACGAGATGTTGTGTGAATACTTAAAAATAAAAATATGTATACTATATATATTATTACTTTCATTAAAGATTATTATTTGAAGTGAGTCAAATATATCACTAGCGCGTCACCAACCTTGTGACGTAGATAATATCTTCTATTCACTGCCTCTCTCACTCTTCAAACCGGAACACATCAATTCAATCACTGCTAATTGGCGGTAGAAGTAGGTGAGAGGTACCAATGCAGGCTACCTTCGTGGGAGGTCTACCTCATGATGATGATCAAATTATTTGTTGCAGGTTAGCTATCGATTGTGAGATGGTAGGTGGATATTGCGGTAACAGCATCCTGGCAAGGGTCTCAATTGTCGATAGTTTTGGGGGAATCGTTTACGATACGTACGTTGCACCATCGGAACCAATTTATAGTTATCGCACTCAGTATAGTGGTATTACGCCTTATATGCTGATAAATGCTCCGTCTTTCGAACAGGTAACTAAAATGCAATTTCTCTGCCTCTGTGACCTTTCAAACCGGAACACATCAATGCGAAAAGTGAGGTACCAATACATACTTACCTATTTCTACCGCCAAATAGCATTGGCGACGCGATAGTGATAGCCTTGTGATAATACGAGTGTCTATGGTTTGAAATGACACATTCGAAACGCATGAAAATTTTATCCCAAAACCACGTGCCCGAGGGATAGATATCGGCTTTTTAGTTAATTTGTTAAATATAAAAAAGTAGTTATAGTGAGTACAATAGTTAGACATATGGTCTCGCGAAGTTTTTAGTAGATATTAATGTATTAATCTCATGCAATAAAAGAAATTTTATATCAATTTTTTTTACACTTTCGGTTGGTTTTAATAGGAATGTCTAAAGATTTCAATAGTAATCTAGTATTAAACATAGCCTATGTTAGTCAGTGGTAATGTAAATTCCTAATGAAAAAATAATGATTAAAATCGGTCTAGTACTTTTTGAGTTTATTCGTTACATACAAAAATACAAATCTTTTCTCTTTATAATATTAGTGTACACGCTCGTAATATCACAAGGAGGTCACTAGCGAATTGCCAATCTAACCTTAAATACATATATTATGTCCCATAACCCCGGCATTTCATTGCCTCTCAAACTCCTCAAACCGGAACATAGCAATATACTGCTATTTGGATGTAGATAACCACTTAAACCAAACTGACAAGCGTTCGTATACATCATTCATTTAGGATTACAGTGTTCGTCACTTTTTTCTTTTCATTCTAGGTGCGAAAGAAGGTGGAATATTTGGTAGAAGGCGCGCTTTGGATTGGTCATTCCGTAGAATTCGACTTGGCTGCCTTGAAGATGGTTCGTCTTCGGCGCTTAATATGTGATGTGGCACTGCATCCAAAGTATCTGAAGGTACTATTTATAAATAATATCTTATATAACCCATCATCAGCCATTGGAAGTCAACTGTTGGACTCCCCAAGATTCCCCCTAATTTTTAATCAATTGCCGCGTGCCTGAGGAAGCGTGTTGGCAATCGCAGAGCGCAGCTTTTGCGATGGGGATGCTACTACCCATACCCGCCCTGAGCATTGAGCTACTCTGATTCGAATGAATATATCGCCATCTGTCGATTCTAGTACTTGAGTAGCCTCTTACGACATCTCATGCAGAGTGGGGTGCCTCGTTTATGTTCTATTTAATAACTACCTAACATCAATTTATTCATATGAGGTAGACCTTATAACAAGATCGCCTTATATCAAACGCCAAATTTCAGTGTTCGAATTGCAGAATAGGGACAAGACATCAGAAGGCTACTTTGTTTGATATGTTGTTTG
>JACJUM010005599.1:3775702-3897340 GCA_020976665.1 Heortia vitessoides
TCTTTAAACGCGTATGGTCATATAAGAGCCTAACACCAAATCTTCTAAAATTTCACGCTTTATTATTTCGCAACTAAAGAGAAATGTCGATTGCAAAGTGTTATTAGATTTCTGCAGTTGCATGTCGCGTTATGATGGCAACAAGGCATGTTAGTTATTTTTTCTTTCTTTTTTCAGAACGGCCAGAAGCAATCGTTGAAGGTTTTAGCCAAAAAATTCTTGGACATAGACATTCAAGAGAATACACACGACTCTATAGAAGATGCTACCGCTGCCTTGTATCTCTACAAGTACGCCAGAGACAATTTTCTGTGGTATTAATTTATAATCTAAGCACAGAATATAGTAAAAGGCCATTCTTCCCATCTCATAACATTGGTCTGATGCCGAGCCATAGCACAAGTGCACAAGGCATTATGACTTGTGCACTTGTGCTATGGACATAAACAACAGAGGAATCACAAATATAATATATAAATACCCATAATCAACATCAAGACACAGAAAAAATAGATATATAAAATACATAATATAAAGCTGCGCTTTGCAATTGCCAACACGTTTGCCCGGCTCGGCTTTTATGGGCAAAATTCCCTATTTCTCGGGGAGCTCTATGTCCAGCAGACTTTCAATGGCTGATATGATTATAAACAAAATATAAATGGCCATGTTGTTCTACAAAAGTTGGTACATATAAACGGTTTTAAAACGATATGTTTACAACGAAACAAAAAAGGTGTAGCAACGCGTGAACGATACCTCGGTATTTTAAACGTCCATAGACTGCGGTAACTATGTCCGTCATGATGGTAGCTCGCAGATTTTCCATCTTAGTGGCATATAAAAAAAGGAGGTAGTACTAGCAATAATCATTCAAAACTATGCAAATAGAATTACAGTTATTAGTTGTACGGCAGTGTAATAATAGCAAAATATCCTCATATGTTTAGCATTACATCCAGAGTTGGGCGTTATATACTATTCTTGTAATCGGACTAAGATTAAAAGTAATCATGAATACTTATAATCTGACTAGCTGTGCCCGCGACTTCGTTCGCGTGGTTGTCGAAAACTTTATGCATCTATGCAGCGCATACGCCGAAAGACCTCAAATGTGAATAATTTTTCCCGTTTCTGCAATTTCTCACTGACGCTTCGCTCCTATTGGTCTCAGCGTAATGTTATATAGCCTAAAGCCTTCTTCTGGACTATCCAACAAAAAAATAATTATACAAATCGGACCAGTAGATCCTGAGATTAGCGCGTTTAAATAAACAAACAAACTCTTCCACTTTAGAATATTAGTATAGATTGAAGTAGTCATAATTACTTACAATCATCTAATCTTTAATACATATATCTACACTAATATTATAAAGAGGAAAGATTTGTATTTTTGTATGTAACGAATAAACTCAAAAAGTACTGGACCGATTTTAATAATTCTTTTTTCATTAGACAGCTACATTATTACCGAGTAATATAGGCTATATTTAGTACTAGATTACTATAAAAATATTAAGATTTGCCATAAAATGTCTTACATCGCATACGCTGCGAAGAGTAAGTATTAATGATAGGACAAAGAAATGTTCGACAATATTATAGAATATATCAATATTTACAAAAAACTTCGCGAGACCATATGTCTAACTATTGTAGTTACGTCACCATAAGTACTTTTTTAAATAAATTGATAGAAATGCCTATAAGAATCTGATCGTGTTATCCATACCATTTATACATTTTTATCCCAATTAATAATTTAATAATTAAGTCTGTCTCAATACCTGATGATTACTTTTTAAATTATTGAAGTCGGACATTCCATTCAAAAGATATTGTAAAAAAAAATAATATAAAAATACATGCTGGCGGCGGCCGCCACGTAGCGCATCAAGTAACTAACTCGACGAGAGCAATTGTTTGTAGCACTTTTTCGAGTAGGATCTCCTGAAAATCAATACGCTTCGTTGCCACCTACAAATACCACGACCAACGTAGTGTACAGGGAGGCTTTACGATAAGCATATATTTTTTTATAAATTGATGATTCCTGGTCGTTTTAATGAGCATGCTTATAACTTAAATATCTGTACCTATTCATGTCTACCCATGCGACGCCGGGACGGGCCGCTAGTTAGTTATAAATCAAAATTACGATTATTATTTTTTTCCACACTTTGCCCAACTCTGATTACAACATAATTTGTGCAGTAGGGTATCAGCGTAGTAGAATAGTACCTGCGACTAAGGTACCAGGAATTGACAGATGGCGGTATACCTGTCCGTATCAGTGTAGCTAACATTCACAGGGCGGGGTGGGCAGCAGTATCCTCGTCACGCCTGCCCAGCGTGGCAATTAAAAGCAAAAATCCACTTGACTTAGGAAGACCTATGTCCAACAGTGGACTTTGTACAGCTGATGATGATTACAAAAAAAATGTAAAATAGAGAGTAAGAGACGAGTGAGAGAAAAATTGAGACTTACTAGAGGTAGACATATAAAGGTTGCCTGTGTTGGTACCTCTCTCTTAACCCTCGAATCGTGTCGCATGGGGTCTTTAAAAGCTCAAGTCTTAAAAAAAATGAAAATATGTTGCCATAGAATAAGTTTACAGATCCCTTACTTTAGGTAGCTTCCCAAAAGGGATTACGGTTCACGCTCGCGTCATCGCAACTTAATCTGCGCATGCGCACCGTTAGATATAGACGAGTGTTTCTGCACAAGGCTCTGAGAGACCCCGCGCGACGAACGACGTAAGTAAAATTTTCGAATTACCTCAATGGTTCTTCATTGTTGTATTGTATTGTTTGTGTTTATATTTATGTTTTATTGTTCCAGAATATTGGTTATAAGAGTAGAAATAGATAATAGACAAATTTATCGCATTTTAAGTTGGTTAGAAGATGATGAGGAGATGAGAGGCGTCATCGATGATACCAGCTCCAAGACATTGCCAGATGTATTAGAATTCTATAATAAAACTAAAGGAGGGGTTGATGTTGTAGACAAACTTATTTGTACCTATTCAGTGGCACGAGTTTGTCACCGTCGCCGCTGTGACTTCTATTTACATTCTTTGACGTTGGGCAACTGAATGCTCATATAATATGCTGGATGCTGTGAACCCATCAAACAAGATGCAACGGAAACTTTTAAAATGTGTTGATTTATATTCGTTTTAAATTTTTAGTGGTTTAGTTCCAATTTAAAGGATGCGAGAGGCAGTTAAATTACTGGGTTAATAAAATATCCTCACATCACAAGGTTGGAAACTTATAGAATCAAATTAATTAAACACTTATTTGTAAATATAAATGTTTTATTTTTCAAGATCACTTCCACTATCACAGGTCGAGTCACTATCATTAGAGTCACTATCATTAGAGTCACTATCATTAGAGTCACTGTCACTTTGATAATATGTCACATAGTTCCTATTGGTGTTCACAAAAAGATCATCCTCAATAGTTGATGTTTCTTCTTTTTTGCTATCTTCAAATTCTTTTGGCCACACATTGTTTTCTTTAAAATATTTAATAGAGTCTTTATTCAAAATTTTCACAATTTCAGCTTTCACTTTATCCCCTTCCGGAATGGGTTCAACAAGGATATAGCCACCGCATTTCACCCATATGTTCTTTCTGAATTTAGTTGGCATTGATACCAAATACTCTTCGCCACTTGCAGTTGTTACCTATAATTAATTAAATAAAATCAATTAACACATCAATTTGTGTAAAAACTTAATATTATCTGTACGATTAATTAGTTCAATTGCCTCCACACTTGCCCAGTATAGCAATTATGGGTAAATCACCCCTTTTTGAGCGGTAAGCCAGAGTAAAATAGAACCTCTCTTTGTATTAGGTGTCATAGGAGGTGCGGGCGTTTTACAAAATGCTATGATAATGATGAATCACAATAAAATAACTAACAATGACGAGGTAGAGACAGTTAACATTAATACTTTTTGAGCTGTTATGTCAGCAATAATGAGATATTTTTTCTAATTCATATATATATTAAGGCGAGTTTGGAATTTTATTATTGTGCAGATTACCTGATGAAGATTGTTTCCTCTGCTTTTTACTACTTTCACAATGCTCTGATTTACTTTAGGCAGTACGTAATCGTCCCATAACGCTTCATTTACAAGATGTTTTCTTTTGTTTACTTTAGACATGATTTTATAATTTTATAGAGTTATGCATAGATAAAGTTTAATAGACAACGTGGGGAGAAATGTATAACCACAATAACCTGAGTTTGTCGCAATTGTAAAATAATTCAATCCAAGTTAATGACAGTGACATGACAGTTGGTAGCGTGTCTATAGTCTATGGTTCATTTTTAGTGATCTTTTTCAATTCGAATCAATTGAATGTATCCCTGCAAAACACATTATAAAATCCCAGCCCACCTTACCAGTTTTCATATTAATGATAATAAAATGTGTGAGTGAGGGCTTAATATTGGTGATTTAAATCATATCATTCTCTCGTGTCCTCAGTATAAAGACTCCATGTTATTTGAACACTCTCATCCTTCTTTCAGTATCCCGTCACCTACTCTTGTTCCTGTTCTGCTTTTATATTTAAATCATAATGTATATTAAAAGTTATGTTTATTTCTTGCTGTAAATAATATACAATTATAAGAACATATGTATACAAATAGTATTCTATATGATAAATTTTATTAATTACTGTTCCTTACTAAAACGTAATATTTTGTAATAGAGATAGTTGTATAACCTGCTGATCCTACCCTTAATCCGATTTAAATTTCGTCCTATGCACAATTCTTTCCTTTTACTATTCCGTTTTCTTACCTTTGTATATGGCAATACACGTTGCGTGAAGCCTTTACATATAAAAAACATTAAAAAATTCAATTTTTTTTACTGATTATATTTTAAAATTCAATCATCGGTTTATCTGCGTAATGTATAACTTGTAACAAGGAACAAAAGCTGCAACAAAGAAGACGAAATAAGGCAATCGAAATAATAATTATGATTAATAGGTACATAAGGTATACCTATATACATTAGAGACACAGTAAAAAAATCTGTATTTACCGAAAAAATTAAAGATTTGCATGTATTCATACGGGTTTAGTTATATTGCACTTAAAAAAAATATTTAGAGCTTATATGTAGCCTTTCTCCAAGCCGTGCGTGCGGGTTGGATAGTGTTGTACAGCTTAATGTTGGTACTCTTTTTACAGAGTACTTGGTCTACTTCCACAGACGTAAAGAACGCCACTGATAATGGAAGATCATGTATCCCTACCCTGAAAAAAAGCATGTGTAAACCTTTTGTAACTTAATGAAAACACTTCAACATTTACATGCTATAGGTACATCATAAAATATTGGGAAGTAAACTTTATAATATCGCGCGGCATTAATATTTGATTATTTGTACTGTAAATAACAGAACAAATGTACCGATTCGTGTATGTTCTTGTCGACACATTCTAGGGTGCTTGTAGCTCCGACTCCAACCTAAGAACCAAATACAATTTCAACAGTAAAAAATAATAGCAAATAAGCCGTGAGGTACCGGCAGAGTAGAATATGAGGAGGTATATCCAACCGAAACAGTGCAGCTTAAATGCATAGGGTGGGGATGGGCAGCTGTATCCCCATCGCGAAAACTGCGTTCTGCGTTTGCCAACGCGCTTGCCCAGCGCGGCAATTATGGGCAAAAAACCTCCTTTTTTGGAGAAGCTTATTGTCCAGCAGTGGATTTCCAAAAGGCTGTTATGACCCATCATCATTATCAAATCAGCTATTGGAAGTCCACTGCAAGTCAAGCCTCCTCAAAAAAGGGGGATTTCGCCCATAATGGCCGCGCTGGGCAAGCATTTTTGCAAACACAGTGCGCAACTTTCGCGACATCCTATTAGACATCGGCTACTATCTATTTTTTATACCCCCATGATAAGAGTTATCCAACCCCAACATTTCTTGTTAACCAAAAAAATCTCTATATTTTTTTATAATGTGGCATTAAAAATACATACCACCCTAAATTTTTACCCTTCTATCACCAACCCCTACTTACTAATAGTTATTTTAGTAATTTAATAAATTTATATGTAGAACAACGTTTGCCTGGACAACTAGACCAGAATTAATAATTAGAATAAAGTCAAATATCAAATAGTAATATTTAATGGAAAAGATGGCCGAAGATTTTCTATGGAGGTGACGCCAACATCAGCGCCTACAGAAGAAACCTCGGCTACGCAAGTGACAGCATCCTGTGACAGGACGTGACAACGCTCAGCAATGCCAGACATCACCTGTGCAGAAGCGATGGGAGTTCAGGACCTTGGGAAAAGTTATTCCTAACTTTGGTCCACCTAGCGCCGCAAGTCATAAACCGCATCATCAGCATCATCATCTGAAAAGACCTCGCACGAGGAAGACCTTATATAAAGAGGCCGTTGTTTTTGCAGTTAACAACGCAACAACAGTCATGGCCCATTTCTTTGCTTTGATGTTATACTGCAATCAACATTTGACAGCTGATCAGCACATGTTTCCAATTTCTGCCGCGTGGTGCGCTGCGGTCGTTGTCTGTCCGCCACTACTCGCTTTGCACATAACTAATAGCACCGAGTGTCGTTACAACTTTTCTTTTTTTTTTTCTATGAAAAAAGAGGGCGGGGCCTCTCTTAGATGAGAGGTCCGATGCCTGTATTCCTTATACGTGGCCCGCGGCCGCGGCCGCAAAGTTCCCGAGATCGGAACGGGACCGACGGCGCGCCCGAGGGCACCTCTAGAGGCTCGACCTAGGCTCCGGCCGCCGTCGTTGGGGTTGAATTTACTATGAAATTACAGCAAAAGAGGATGGACAGATCGAGCCCGAAAGCTCTAGGGATTTTTTTTTGGGACGAACCTATTGCTGGACTACTCAGACGTCAATTCCAGCGCCACCGAAAAAGAGGGCGGGGCCTCTCATAGATGAGAGATCCGATGCCCGTACCCTTCCTGCGTGCCCCGCAGCCGCGACCGGTTTGCGCCTGCAAAACTCGCGAGATCGGAGCGGACTCTAGGCTGGCCTTTCCAAACGCGGATTCAGCCCTTAAAAAAGGTTGTTTTCACAGCTACTAGAAAATCGGCTAAGTACAAGTCGGAGCATGAACATGCTCATTAACACACATGCAAGTCGTTTATGAACTTTTGAATTAGACTGTTTCCTTTTTTCTGAGCATCAGGACTTTGGCATTAGGAATGGAAATCAATTTAGGAGGAAGTCGGACCCGATTTCTTCAAATTAAATAGTCAGTTTCGATCTACACCTATTTCGATCAATAACTTTTATTTTTCTTTTTTTTCTAGTAAACAGTGAGCCAATATCGTATAAGCGTTGTATCAGGAGTAATGTAAATGAGATCAGCAAGTGCGATTCACCGGGCGAGATTTTGATTGTTTTTTACATTTTCTTAGAATGTCAAATTAAATTAAATGCTAAGTACATTTTACATTAAACTACTTTATTTAGGTACTTACTTAAATTACAAATGCAAGCTTACGTTTCTTTTTTGCGAAAACGTTGAAATGTCATCAATATCCAGGTTCAGATCTTTGTGTATATTTAGGTGAGCTAGCCCGGATTTTAAATTGTATCAAGGCATATCGTTTATTATTATCAGCCTATCGATCTCAATAGACCGTAAAAGTGTGACGTCACAAGTCTATTAAGGTTGTGGGCATGCCCAACGTGCCCACAACGGTAGATCTGCGCTTGCGTATTTCCCTTGCGGGGGCTTGCATTACCATAGTGCTACTAAGTTGATTATGCTTAAGTAGTGGATATTGTGTTAAATGCAAAATTCAGCACTTATCAATACATAAAACCTCTCATCATGCTTCGGCCCATCCCCGCCCTGTGCATTTGAGCTGTACTATTTCAGATGGATATACCGCCATCTGGCGGGTCTAGTTCCTTTAGCTATACTCCTCTACCGCTCTTCTCTGCCGGCTATCATATAATCAAATTTCAAGTAATTATATTATGTATACAGACAAAGTCGGGGCTATCTGATAGTTCAAAATAAATTGTGTAAAAACGAGTGAGGTATTAAAAAAAATCTAAGGATGTAAAAAATATAATGGCTGCATTCCTGACACGTAACCATTTAAATTGAAGCTCTACTACGCACTAGGATTTCCGGTGCGACGTTTATCTTACGTATAGACGACAGGGAGGAGACGGGTCAATGTAATCTGGCCTATGTCCCGGCGAGCCCCTGTACACACCTCCAAGTTTAGAACAATAAAGCGATTGAAGCGGTCGCGTTACGCTGATCGAGAAACATAAAGAGGCGAGTTTTAAGTCAATCACAGTTGAATAACGACTACACAAAATAGATAGTTTAGAAATGTGTTGCGTTATAGACTTGAATACAGACATCAGTTACTAGCTAATGCAACTTCGCCTGTGCATGATTAGCAAATCGTTTTAAGTATTAAATTCCTTAAAATTGGTTACGCGGTTCAGTCGAAGCGTCACAAACAAACTATTAAAAGAGAAACGTTCGTTCCTATCTGCATCTTGAACACAACACGACGATAAGCAGATTTGCAGATAAATTTGAACAGGCGTTTAGTGCGCCAACGTATTTTGAACAAATATTTATAAATTATAACATATGTGTTATTCTGTTGTGTTAACTATAAGCGGCCACCCGCCACTTCGTATAGACACTTCATGTAATTATTAAAAATAATATTCGCATATAGAATATGCATGCACTGCGGAGCCCTAATCATAGACCTAGGTCTGTCGCCTAAGACTATCATCACTACAGCCATTAGAAGTCCACTCCTGGGCACAAGCCTCCCCAAGAAAGGGGGATTTTGCCCATAATTGCCGCACTGGCCAAGCGTGTTCGCAATCGCTGAGCGCAGCTATCGTGACGGGGATGTTGCTTCCCATTTTCGTCCAGTGTATTTTGGCTGCGCTTTTCGGATGGATATATCGCCATCTATCGGTTTTAGTACCTTAGTCGCCTCTTACGACACCTGGTACAGAGGGAGGTACTATTCTACTCTGCCGGTACCTCACGGGCATGGGCTTACTAGCAGCTTAATCGGGGAGCGAGGCACTCTTCGAGAAACTTTAAAAGGCAATTTTGTGAACAAATCTGTACAATGAACGCGATCAGAGACGTCTCATCGTACGTCCAGTTGAGGTAATTAAAAAAGTTGACCTATTTGTTTAAATAGACGGGCCCGATGGCACCGATATTTACTTGATGAAATCTGTGTTTTCTCTATGCCTGGGTGTTAAATATATGTATTTAACTATTATATTTGTAATTCCTTTATTGTCTTATGTCCGTACCAAAATTATTTAAATCGATTTACCCCGGTGTCAGGTATGAGATGTATGAATTTTCCTTTTCCCTAATGATTGCCATCACGCTTGCCCAGCGTGGCTATTATGGGCAAAAGAACCTTCTTTTTGGAGAGGTTTATGTCCAGCAGTGCACAAATGTACCGCAAAAAAACGGTACCGCATCCCGGTAGGAGAGGCAAAAAAATTAATAATAATAACTTTATTCAACAACAAAAGGAAACTTAAATTAAAATACACTTTGATACTTAAGTACCTAAACAAGGTCTAGCCTGTGCTCCTAGGATCCGCATAGGCACCTATGCTCTGTAGTGTGCATTTAGGTGTGAATGTGTGTATGTATATGGTCTAATATAATACAAGGTTTGTTAATACAACATATTATTTACGCATATATTACATAAATACATAAAATATGAAGCTATACTGTGTATATACAATATATATAAACAATAATGGTAACAATAAATATAGTCCAGTCTAGCATAATATTGTTAGCAATTCCTGTCTTGTTGTAGTCCAATGCCAAGAGCCATTCCCTCACTGTTGTTTTTCATGAGTGTTTATTCATGTCATGAATATCTATATCATGGTTAATTTTATTATAAATAAATGGTCCTGCAAAATTTGGATATCACTGTGCGAACCGTGTACGACAAGGTTGGTCGCACTTACGGACCGTGTGCTT
Organism: Heortia vitessoides; assembly: GCA_020976665.1. Classification (NCBI taxonomy): domain Eukaryota; kingdom Metazoa; phylum Arthropoda; class Insecta; order Lepidoptera; family Crambidae; genus Heortia; species Heortia vitessoides. Next base: position 3,785,772 of record JACJUM010005599.1, read on the forward strand.
GTGCATACAACCATTGTAATAAAAAAAAAAATAATGCGCGTTGTCAAGACACTCACTTGAGAAAAAAGTACTTAACAACCACGACATTGGTGTTTGTTCTGTGGACCGCTTTATAAGCGCATTTTCTGCTTGAAGAGATAGAGAGGCCGAACCGGTTTCTTAATGACGTCACTACACAAACACCGGTCCACGCCGCAAGCGTCATCCACATGTTAAGTTTGAATCATTTGGAATTCAGAACGGACGCGAGCGCGCGCACCGTCCGGAAACACAATACGCATATAATTTATGACTGACAGTCGCGAAGTGCAGTGTTTTATTTTTAGGAGGTGACCAAAAAGTTCGGAGCTAAGTTTGTAATTAAATCTGTGTTTAGTTTTAATCTGTGGGCGGAAGCGGGTCTTCTTTGGGATTCTTGGAACACACGAGACAGGATGGCGGTAAAGTTTTTTTTTTATTTGCGACGTTCTCGTAAGACGAGTAGTGCGGTGTCATTGACCAGATACTAGTGACTGCACAATGAAATTTCTTTGCTTTCTTGGAAAATATTTTTGGATTACTTTCAATTTATGAAACAAAACGATGTGGATTATTTTATCAATTTGATTTGTTAATGATATTTGGATGATTAAAACAAATAATATCTAGCTATAAAATATATTTTGTTCGATTGTTAATAAAAATAATCATCGTTACAGCCATTGAAAGTCCATTGTTAGACATAGGCCTCCCCAAGTAAAAGGGACTTTGCCCATAATTGCCGTGCAGGGCAAGCGTGTTGGCAATCGCAGAGCGCAGCTTTCAGGACGGGGATGCTGCTACCCATCCCCACCCTAAGCATTTGAGCTACACTGTCTCAGATAGATATCTCGCCATCTGTCGATCTGGTACCTAAGTCGCCTTTTACGACACAGGGGGAGGTATTATTCTACTCTGCCGATACCTCACAGCACGACAATCAATAATAATACACAGTTAAATAAATTTTTTTTTTATCGTCAACAAGATTTTATTAAAATTTCATATTAATTTAAAAGTGATAAATATATATTTCTGGATCTGATAGACTTATCGGATCTTGATCTTACTTCTTGAGTAATAAAACGACAAATTTATAAACACGGATAAAAGAACCTTTTTTCATATACATGTTGAAAAATTAACGGTATTTTTTTTTAATAACTTCATTAGTTCTACGTCTGTGCCTTTTAAATTTTCATATACCGTTTCAATTATATTATTAACGTGCTCTTTTAATGTTATAGTTTTGAAAATATTTTTCTAAAAGTGATTCAGATGTGATAAACGTATGGTGCATACTTAATTTTGTAATAGATGATAAACAGCGGTTTTACAAACACGCTATTTACATTTCCATGCAGCTATGAAAATGAACTTTTCTACTTCGTAATCAAATTACTTGAAAATGAGATTCGTTCTGTATAATTAATTTGTAACGAGATCCTAGATATGTTATAAAAATGTAATATTGTTTGTTGTTGACTTACACTAGTTTTTAAAGTAATCAGTAATTTTAGTCTGTTTTTTTAAGCCCACTCAAATGTTTTGCATTTTACGTTTCATACTCCTCAAGTTATGAAGATCATCGGTATTAAACTGGTCGTTAAATGTAACAAATTTTTGCAAAACTTATAGCGCTAAGAGCCTCGGAAATGATCGGAGACAGAGCGTAGGTAATACGCCTAAATATTATAACTTCAATACTTAGTAATAAGATCTAAGATCGTTCGTATTGTTTTGTTTTGGTGGGACTAAATTCGGTTGGTCGTTTTAGTCGATAAATATCAATATCGTTCCGTCGTTATAAACGATATTTCGCTATATACGATGTTGTTATACGCGGTATGTTTACTGAACAGTTTACTACGGACTCGGCCAGGACCTTACAATCTGGTCGTAATAACCGATCGGTCGTTGTAGACGATGTCGTTATAATCGGTTTTAACTGTATTAGCCTTATTTTTTATTTATTTATTTAATTTTATTGCACAAAATGTTACAAAATGTACAAATGGCGGATTTAATGCCAGATGGCATTATCTCCCAGTCAACCATTACACAAAACAGGAAAACATATATATATATATAGTGGTGCAGGCAATATACATACGAAATAGGTAAAAGTGGCATATATATTTGTATAAATAAACGCAATAAATGAATATGATGTAAAAAAATATATATATACATAAAATAACGTACATTAGAAATATGGTTATAAAGTTAGAGAAGCAGCATCAGTAAATAAAGTACGGAGACAACGTTTCAGGATAATTTTGTTTGGGGATTGCTTAATATTCAACGGAAGCTCGTTCCAGAGTCGTATAGCTGTCACTGTAAAAGAGTTTGTCAAAAGACTAGAGTGATAAGAAGGAGTTAAGAGCGAAAGAGTATTAGAAGAACGGAGATTACGTTCGTGAGAGGAAGATAGGAATTGGAATCTGTCCTTTAAGTAAATTGGTGCGTACGAATCAAAAAGAATTGAAAATAGTATGGTTAGAACTCGAATTTTGCGACGTTCTCGAATAGGAAGCCAGCCGAGAAGAGAACGGTAATGGGAAATATGATCGTATTTACGCAAACCGAAAATGAAACGAAGACAGTTGTTTAATAGACGATCCAATTTATTAAGGAGTTCTTGAGAGATATTAGTGCAGCACACGTCACCATAATTGACTATGGACACATATTGACTATGACAATATAATTATCTATATGGCGGTATATCTATCCAGAATCATCTCAAATGCTATAGGGCGGGAATGGGCTGCAGCACACCCGGCGCGAGGTAGACCTCGTACAAACGTATGCATTGCTATCCCACTCTCGCTTTACTTACTGTTCGCATTACTGTGTTCCAATTTGAAAGGATACAGGGGCATTGAAATTACTGGGTAAATGTGACATTGTATCTTCAGTTCACAAGTTACGCTAGTGATATCTTTGCGAAGACACGCGCGTCTATAGGCTGCGATCACGTTTACCTTCAAGCGGACCATTTGCTCGTTTGCTGACTTCATAATGTGAAATAAAATTATGCCTCTCCTTAGGTAATGATGATAATAATATACTCTTTATTGTACGCCAATAAAAATAACACAAGAAAATCACAAAGACGTGGAATAGTAGGTACATGCAATCTCTTACAGGCAACCTTTGGATAGAAATAATGTTAAAGCTGGTGGAAGTTTGAGGTGAATTTAGTAGAAGAAACATATATACATATAAACACACACACGCACACACACATATATATATATACACAAATACTTTCAAATACATATATGTAAAAGTATAGTTACAGAACAAGGAAAGTGACAGAGTGAAAAAGCGAAATCAAAGTGACAAATAACACTCCTTCAGCATTCTCTTAAAAATAGAAAGAGAACGAGCAGATCTCACTCCAAAGGGGAGCGCATTCCCAAACGAACGGCTTGAACTGTAAAGGATTTGCTATAGAAGGTTGTCAAATGCGAAGGCATTTTGAGTGATAAATTCGAATACCTAAAAACTATTTTAATTTAATATTTCAGACTTACAATACTCCGTGGCTATAAATAACTATGACAACATTAGCTAATTATAATAAATAATACGAAGTGGTTTAATCCGGTCGTTACATTAGAATTCAACATCCAGTTGACATTTCAGTTCGATCAAGGTCGAAGTGAAACCGTGAAGTACCGGCAGAGTAATAGTACCTCTCCCTGTACCAGGTGTCGTAAGAGGCGACTAAGGTACCAAAACCGACAGATGGCGGTATATATTTTTTTCGCTTATTAATTAGCGACCCTCGCGTGGCCTTTGTTAGGGATTAAGTTCACTTTAGCCCAGCCGCAATAGTGGTTTATTGCTCGAGGAGGCAGGGACCGGGACAGGGTCCGACATCGTAGACCACGTCACGTGCTAGATGACCCGCCCGACAAAATTACCGCGAAAGTCGCAGCCCTTCGCCGCCCTCTTACTGGCACAACACTTCACATGCATTCGTTCAATAGCAGTACACCGCGTTCGTCGGCGAACGCGTGCAGTCCCTGCCCCCAACCAGCGATAACCGACAGCCCTAGAACGGCCAATCTCACTCCTTCCGTTCTCCTTTTTCTGAATTTCAAATTAATTCACCCCCAACGATGGCCGCGCGAGCTATGGTCGAGCCTCTAGAGTCTAGAGGCGCCTTCGGGTGATCGCTGTCGATCCCGCTCAGATCCCGGGAACCTTGCGGGCGCGACCGTAGCTAAACGCGCGGTCGCGGCCGCGGGGTACGCAGGTTAATTACGGACATCGGACCTCTCATCTATGAGAGGCCCAGCCCTCTTTTTTCGGTGGCGCTGGAATTGACGTCTGAGTAGGCCAGAAAAAGGGAACTGCACGCGTTCGAGGCGAACACTATGTATTGCTCTACGAAAGAAGTATGTAAAGTATATTAGATTGTCCAGTGCTTGAGAGAGGGCGACAGTGGGGGGCATTAATGAAGGTTATACTATCAGGTGGAACGCGCAGTCACCCTGCAATAAATGCCTTACAAATATTTACTATTGATAACGCAGCCTAAAAAATACACAAGTAGATTACTCAAAACGACATTTTCGGGTCAACTGTGTTTGCATTACGCTGTGACGTGAATCTATTTTTCAATTTTGTTTAATATTGTGTTGTTTCGTTATTCTTGCAAAAGAACGAATTATCTTCGAGTTGTGTGATTTATTATTTAAAGAAGGATTTGTACAGTCAATCCTGGTAACTTTGACCTGTCTTTTTTATGAAATAAATATATTAAAAAGGAATAAATATCTTTAAAATATCGATTAAAACCTTAATCTCGGGTGAATTCGTCTACGAAAAAGAATTATTCATAGTACCCTTTTAAGACCTTATTTTAAATTAAAATTGTGTCAGTGGGTGGTATTAATAGATGTGATGGTATATCGGGCGGAGTAAAAAATGGTGTACGACAATTGTATTGTTTTTTTTTAATAACTGTTAACCAATTATGCGAAAGACAATCGAGCGGTTGCGATCTTTACAATGACGTAACGGCAAGACGCGAATTTTTTTTTGGGAAACAATTCTTTTTACCGTTAAAACCTTTTTACTATAAACCTTTTTGACAGAGAGTATAAACAGCTAGTAAAAAAAAGTAAGAATAAAAACAGGATTTTAAAGGAACTTCCTCACCGTTAAGGCTATACGTTTGTGGAATGAGTTACCTGTAAATATCAATCGTGCGCGGTTTATTGCCGCATTTGGGCGGATGGGAGGATTCCCTGTCGCTGTAACGTTTCAATATGTATGTTTTTATTTTGTAAAAATCAAATTGTATTTATGTATATATTGTTGTATAAACATGTTTATTATTATTTAATTTACTTTATTTTCTTCTTCACATAACAATTGGTAGACCTTATACCAAGGTCGCTAGCATTGGTACCTTACTCTCACCTATTTCTACCGCCAAACAGCACTGCTCGCATTGCCGTGTTCCAGTTTGAAGGGTGAGAGAGGCAGTGAAATTACTCGGTAATGTGACATAATATCTTCAAGTCACAAGGTTGGTCGCGCTAGTGATATCCTTGTGTTATTACAAACGTGTATAGGCTGCAGTGACGCTCACCATCACGCGGACTGTATCCTTGTTTGTCAAAAATTTCAGGTCGAAACAATTGGAAATCTATAAACTGTCGGACCTTATTGATAAATAAGCTTAAGTTAGAAAATGTCTTCTTTATTCGTGTAGGTTGTTCTTATTGTCGATGGTGAGTAGATTACAAAACTTTTGATGTCATATCTGCTATAAATACTTTTTTATGTGGTCATATTAAGTATAGTGAGTCATTGTCAGTCGATTGCGACATGCTAAATCACGTTCCATTTATCGTTATATCAGTAATTTTGATGGGCCCGATGGCGCAGATGGTAGTGATCCTATCTTGTGCGCCAAAGGTCCTGGGCTCGATCCCCATCCAGGACAAATATCTTTATGAACATATTTATGATGTAGGTGTTAAATATATATATTTAATTAGTATATTTGTGATTCCTCTGTTGTCTGATGTCCGTAACATAAGTGTTTTAAGCGACTTACCTCGGAGTCAGGTCAGGTATTAAAAAAAAATTGTGCTACCATTGCTGGATATAGCCTTGAAAGATAAGTACCGGAACCTCAAAAAGTACCGGACCGATTTAAATAATTCTTTTTTATTGGAAACCTACATTATCATTGAGTAACATAGGCTATATTTAGTACTAGATTACTTTAGAAATTCCTATTAAAACCAACCAAAGGTGCAAAATAAATTAGCCATAAAATGTCTTTCATCGAATATGCTGCGAAGAGTATTAATAATAGGATAACAAATTATTTGGCAATATTATAGAATATATCAATATCTACAAAAAACTTCGCGAGACGATATGTCTAACTATTGTTATAATCAGACCGTGTTATCCATACCATTTACAATTTTTTATCCAATAAATAATTAAATATTCAAGACTGTCTTAATACCTGATTAACTTTTAGAATTATTGAAATAGGACATTCTATTCAAAAGATATTATGAAATTAAAATAAAAATACGGCGGCGGCCGCCACGCAGCGCATCGAGTAACTAACTCGATGAGAGCAATTGTATTTGGCACTTTCTCGAGTAGGATCTCCTGAAAATCAATACGCTTCGTTGCCACCTACAAATACCACAGTCAACGTAGTGTACAGGGAGGCTTTAAGATAAGCATACAATTTTTCTCAAATTAGGGATTCATGGTCGTTTTAATTAGCATGCTTATTACTTAAACATATGTACCTATTTATGTCTACCCGTGCGATGCCCGGACGGGCCGCTAGTATGTAACACATAGTGAAGTACAATTGTCGGTCTTATGTAGCGACAAGTAGCGGTCAAAAGCGGCGACTTCTTCCAGGCAACCTTTGCATGGAACATTTGTGGAAAACATATCGTCGCATAAGTTAAAACTTAAGGTAGTATGATGTAGTATGGTATGATGAGTGTACCCAATAAAAAAAAACGTTAAAATGATGACACAAACATTTAAAACTAAGAAAGAAAACTGTAATATATCCTTAAAATAAGTAGGTATAGTATTGGCCAGTAAGAATGTTACGTTCTAGAGTCGAAGTAATTACAGCGATAGATAATATCTACATCCGACATTGAGTTACATCTCTCGATAGATAAACATTGGATCATCAGCCATTGGATATCCACTGCTGTACAGAGGCCTTCCCACGGAAGGGGGAATTCTGCCCATAATTGCCGCCCTGCGCAAGCATCTTGGCAATCGCAGAACCTAGCTTCGCGACGAGGAAGCTGCTGCCTATCCCCGCGCTGTGCATTTGGGTTACACTATTGCTGATGGATATACCGCCATCTGTCGGTTCTGGTACAGTTGTTGCCTCTTATGACGCGATCTTTACCTGGTACGTGAGGAGGTATCATTCTATTCTGCGGGTACCTCACGACTTCGATTTGTTTACGTACAACATTTAGCCTGCACGGAATATTCTTATAATGCTGGTCACGCCTGAGGAAAGCCGTTATTGTCATAAAAAATGTGCGCAAATCTGTTAATTCGGTTTTCAATTGATATTCAACTCTATGATTAAGTGATTAAGATTAAAATTTAAAGAGTTGTCATGATGTATGCATAGTCAGATAGGCCCGGTGGCGGTGATGGTAGTGATCCTATCTCGTGCGTTTAGGCTCGTGGGTTCGATCCTTATCCAGGACAAACATTTGTATCATCATTCCAGCCATAGGAAGTCCACTGCTGGACTCCCCAAGTAGGGGGAAATTTGCCCATAATTGCCACGCTGGGCAAGCGTGTTGGCAATTGCAGAGCGCAGCATTCGCGAAGGCGATGCTGCTGCCCATCCCCGCTCTGTGCATTTGAGCTGCTCTGTTCCGGATGGATATACCGCCATCTGTCGGTTCTGGTACCTCAGTCGCCTCTTACGACACCTGGTACAGTGGGAGGTACTATTCTGTGCTGCCGGTACCTCACAGCTCTATGCGAGTATACCTGTTTAGAATTCTAAGTAAGTGTAAAATACTATAATGAAACTGTCAAATACACGCGTCACTGAGAACAAGTAATCACATTCTGTCAAAGTGACCGGCCAAAACTGGTGCAAATCGTGTCGCCTTACAATAAAGTATGAATCCGATATGTCATATCAAAAACTATAGTAATAACAGAGGGTACCTTCCACATGAGGTAGATCATACTACGGTCGTCAAAATCGGTACCTCACTCTCACCTTTCTAACAGAAAATAGCAGTATTCGCATTGTGTTCCGGTTTAAAGAGTGGGAGAGGCAGTGAAATTACTGGGCAATGTGACATAATATCTTCAAATCACAAAGTTGGTCGCGCTAGTGATATCCCGATCTGATATCACGAGCGTGTTTAGGCTGCTGTGACGCGTAACTATCACGCGGACTGTACGCTTGTTTGTCGACCTGGACAAGGATAAAAAAATCAGGAGTATAAACAGTGTTTTTGTAAACAGATTAATAACTACACACTATTCCAAAAACGAAACGAAAGGTTTTTCTTAAAAGTCACTATTTATTTTTATTCATTTATGTGGACAACCAACAAGGTTATACATTCAAGTTTAAAAAAAAATCAAGGACAGTGGTGTACATTTCTTGGCGTTGCCTTAATTGTAGGTTTAATGCCGCGAGGTACCGGCAGAGTAGAATATTACCTCCCCCTGTACCAGTTGTCCTAGGAGGCGACTAAGGTACCAGAACCGACAGATGGCGGAACAGTGTAGATCAAATGCACAGGACGTCCCGTCGCGAAAGCTGCGCTCTGCGATTGTCAACACGCATGCTTAACGCGGGGATGATGGACAGCATCCCTCTATTTGGGGAGGCCTATGTCTACTTCCAATGGCTGATATAATGATGATGAAGTGTAGGTTGCCACAGAAAGCTTATAAATACAAAGTTGGAAGCATAACGCATCTCTTGACTTATATACAATTAAACTGAAATATGACATTCAATTGAAGTTCATACATACGTACTTATTCTAACTTACAAGTACTTAGATTCTATGTTATATAAAATACTAGCTATGCCCGGTGACTTCGTCCGTTTGGAATAGATTTTTTTGGGTACCTTACCTCTTTACCTTAACTTATATAAACTTTGAATGTCATGATTATTTATATCGAATCAATGGCCCGAAAAGTAGGTTTCAAGTTTCTAGCTCTAAAAATAGCGATACTTCCATACAACTTTTCATCCCCCCTTTTGACCCCTTACAACCCTTATTTCGAATTAAAAAATAGCCTATGTCCTTTCTCAGGGTCTAAAGATTGTCTGTGTCAAAATTCATCAAAATCGGTTGATAGCTTTAAGCGGGAAAGCGTCACAGACAGACAGAGTTACTTTCGCATTTATAATATTAGTAGGGAAGATAGTGAAAAAAAAATTGTTTTTTTAAATTTGGCAACCTGCATTAGAAAGCACGAATGCAACATGGTGTTGAAAATCAGCAACATGCATTTTTCATTTCAAAACTACGCTCTGTCACCAGGCAAGGCTAGCCTGATACGATAATTGTGGAAAATTCCCCTTTTTTGGGGTGGACTAGGTCCAGACGACCGCTATGTTAATAATGATGATGACTGACATATCGTCGTTTAAGTTCTAACACCGCGTAAGTTAAAATGTTGACACTTTGTAACAGTTGGAAAAACATTGCTCGCGTTTCATATAATCATTTTAAAACTAATTGCTTGTGCATTTAGTTTAGAGATTAGTAGATTAGTTCCTCCCTCTTCACCAGGTGTCGTAAGAGGCGACAGTGACAGGCGACTCTGTTGTATGGCGTCCGTAATACAAGTGCTTTAAGCGACTTACCTCGGAGTCAGGTCAATGCGGTTCTTTTGTACTCTGCTCCAAGACTAATTATTTGTCAATAAACTATTAAAAGAATGTTACTTTTCAGGGCATGAACCTGCGACTCGCCTTCGCCATAGTGTCGTCGGCGTGCTGGTCAGGTTTCCAACATGGATACAATACAGGCGTCATCAACGCTCCCCAAACGGTAAGTCAGTTTAAACTGTGTGTGACAGTTTGAGTTGTGTCCGCAATGAGCTAACAGTGAGTGGCTGACTGTTACTGTCTGAACAGTGAGTCGGCGGTACACTCATTGTGCAGTGAGATTTTTTCAGTCGCGTATCATTGGAGTAGAGCGGGCTTAGTAATTTTGACTCGGACTAGCCTAAAAATGCAGGCTTGAGTCACTGCATGGTTATTATAATTCATATTTATGGTACTCAGAGTTTAAGCCCTGCATTGTATGTCAGTCAGACGATTTTATTTAAATATAGGTATATATATAGTACTTGTATAAATCATGCATAATATAGTAGAGAAACACTGATCAATTCAGCAGTTTCCTACTATGATGTCGTAAATTAACACATTTTTTGCGATTACATTGCAAACGCTGGCTGAACCCGACGAGATAGATCAAAATAATGTACTACAGTATTGTGCAACATAAAAAGATCTACAAAAAAGTCTACGATGGTGTATGTCTATCTCTTAGGGATAACCGACAATAACCATTTTTATCCTCATTCCACCCATGCGAAGCCATCACCATCATCTTCATTTTATCAGCTGCAAAACGTCCACTGCTGGACAGGCTTATAGGCCTCTCCAAGTGATTTCCAATAAGACCGATCGTATGCCTGCGTCCAGCGCGATCCCGCGGTTTTGATCAGATATCATCTTTTATATAATTTCAGGTAATGTCCGAATGGTTGCACAACGATGTCTTGTCAAGTACCAACTCAACCAAATCAGATCTGAAGGAGCACGTCACTACCATGTGGTCTATAGCCGTGTCGATATACTGCGTCGGTGGCATGATCGGCGGGGTCATCACGGGCGTGGTCGCTGACAGGTAATCAGTCATTATCATCATACCAGCCATTGACAGTCCACTGGTGGACATAGGCCTCCACAAGCAAAAGGTAATGTTGCCTATCATTGGCGCACTGGGCAAGCGGGCTGGAAATCGCAGAGCGCAGATTTCGAGACGGGACTGCTGCTACCCATCCCTGCCCCGTGCATTTGAGCTGTGCTATTTTGGATGGATATACCGCCATCTGTCGCTTCTGGTTTCTTAGTCGCTTACGACAACTGGGACAGGGGGAGGTACTATTCTACTCTGCCGGTACCTCATTTCTAATTCCGTATTGACCGTCAATAGCGCACGTCAGGCGCGAATCCGGTCCTTTAATAGAATCTATACTAATATTATAAAGCGGAAGAGTTTGTTTGTTTGTTTGTTTAAACGCGCTAATCTCAGGATCTACTGGTCCGATTTGAATAATTCTTTTTTTGTTGGATAGTCCGTTTATAGAGAAAGGCTTTAGACTATATAACATTACGCTGAAACCAATAGGAGCGAAGCGTCAGTGAGAAATGTTGCAAAAACGGGGATATTTATACACATTTGAGGTCTTTTGTCGCATGCGCTGCATAAACGGTTTAAGTTATTCAAAAACTATGTATGAAATAATTATTCCTTTTTAATAATAAAAATAAAAGTCCGTCAGTCCGTCAGTATATGTCTATCTCTCAAGATTTACTCATTAACATTATTTGTCGAAGAAGGCTTGCTACCATTATAATGTACAAGCAGGCCGCGCGGCGGCGGGTGTGCCACTACCACTCGCGAGTGTATCTTTGCGCGGTACCATGCCACCCGGCTCAGACGCGTGGTCGGCTCCCTACGGAACGGTTGAATACAGCGTGCTTTATTTTAAACAAAAGTAAAAATATAATTTATGCCCAAGTACTTTGACCCATTATTTTTAAAACATAATTTTTTTACATATTATTTAAAAAAAGTCTTATTCACTATTATACAATAACATAAACCAATGTGAGCAATCAAAAATTTCTACTATAATATACATGTATATATATACAAGTACTATATGTATAAATACATAAATATATTATGCAATAAATCGAACTCAAAACGTAATTTAAAATAATATCAATAACAAGCTTTTAATATACATAAAACTAATAAACTACAAAAAAACAACAATTTTTTTATAACAAAGTGAAAATATTGATGAACAAAGAATACTAGAAGTATTTTGAAGAAATTACTGGTTGGTCTGGCGAGTTGGTCTTGGTCTGAGACAAATATGGCACAACGCACCCTACGTTTTGTTCACAATACTACTCGTATTTTTGTTCATCATTATTTTCACTCTGCTATCCCTACTACCCCTACTTATATTATAAATGCGAAAGTAACTCTGTCTGTCTGTTTGTTACGCTTTCCCGCTAAAAGCTATCAACCGATTTTGATGAAATTTAGCACAGATAATCTTTAGACCCTGAGAAAGGACAAAGGCTATTTTTTAATTCGAAATAAGGGTTGTAAGGGGTCAAAAAGGGGGATGAAAACTTGTATGAAGGTATCGCTGTTTTTAGAGCTAGAATCTTGAAACTTATTTTTCAGGCCATTGATTTGATATAAATAAACATGTCATTTAAAGTTTATATAAGTTCAGATAAAGAGGTATGGTACCCGAAACAACTATTCCACGGACGAAGTCGCGGGCACAGCTAGTAAAAAATATTGTTTACTTTTTAGCTTGATTTATTGTTAAATAATATTAACTAAACGAGTACTTAAGCTGGAAATTAGGTAAACGGTGCGCATGCGCAGGTTACGTGGTCTCGATTGCCCTTACACAGAGGAATTTCTATCACCCTGAGGATCTTGATTAGGATAAATAAATAAATCTTGTGCGCTAAAGGTCGTGGGTTCGATTCTCATCTTGGATCATTTATGGATGCCTATTTATAATTGCCTTTTATCACTCAGATTCGGCCGCAAATGTGGCTTGCTATTAAACAACATATTCGTGTTCATCGGTGCCGTGTTGGAGGGGTGCTCCAAGCTGGCCAATTCCGCTGTTATGCTCATCGTTGGTAGGTAAGTTAATGAGCAATCATCGTCATACATATTTATTTATTTAACATTGGATTACCAACATAAGTAACAGTAAATTATGAACAATAATTCTGTTTTCAAAAATATATTAATAATAATAATAATATAACTTTATTCAACAACAGAAGGAAACTTAAACTAAAATACATTTTGATACTTAGGTACCTAAACTAGGTCTAGCCTGTTCTTATAGGCATCTATGCTTTGTAGTGTGCATGTAGGTGTGGATTTGTGTGTATATGGTCTAATGTAATACAAGGTTTGTTAACATAACACATTATTTACGCATAAATACACAGAATATGAAGCTATACTGTATATATACAATATACACAAACAATAATAGTAACAATAAATATAGTCCAGTCTAGTATAATATTGTTAGCAATTCCTCTGTCTTGTTGTAGTCTAATGTCAAAAGCCATTCCCTCACTGTTGTTTTACAAGAGTGTTTATTCATGTCATGAATATTTATTTCACGGTTAATTTTATTATAAATAAATGGTCCTGTAAAATTAACTAACCGATCTTACAATTACAGGCAAGCACATCTTGAATAATTATTAATATTTAAAAGATAAGTAATAATCACTCAGTGAGGATGTAAAATAAATAACAAAATACACAAACAGGGAAAATTAAAAATCATTAATCTTAGTAATTATGAAAATTAATGTCAAGTTTAGGCAGACTTTTGGCTAGACTATTATACAGACATATTATCAGCTATTAGAAGTCCACTGTTGGGCATAGGCCTCCCCAAAGTTAGGGGAATTTTGCCCGTAATTGCCGCGCTGGGCAAGCGTGTTCGCAACCGCAGAGCGCAGCTGTCGCACGCTGACTTTTTTGCATGGATAATAGGCGGAAAAATTATTGAGCCGACTTTAAAGAAACTCTTTTACTAATAAAAAAAATACATTCTTCTGGTTATATTTAGAATAAAAATGTGATCTCTACTTAAAATTTAAACATGTAAATACTAGTGTGATAGATATATGTGTTGTAAAAGATGATGTTGTGACAACAATAGAGAAAGGAATGTTGAGATGTTGGACATGTAGAAAGGATGGGTGAAAGTAGAATGACTGCAAAAATATATAGCTCACTGAATGGAAGAGTTGGTATCGGAAGTCCGAGGTGAACATATCTGAACTAGTTAGAAGAGGTATTAAAGAAGGGCCAGGTCAGAAGTACCAGGAATAAACGAGCGTGTACGAGAAGACTAATGCGAGTGAGGGAAGCGAGAGAGGTATGCAAAGATCGTAGCAAGTGGAGATCCATAGTCTCTGTCTACCGCGATGGGACACAGGCGTGATGTATGTATGTTATGTATTTTTTGTACTTTTGTAACAACTAAACTCGGGAGGCCCCGATAGCGCAGATGGTAGAGATCCTATCTTGTGAGCCAAGAGTCGTAGGTTCGATTCCCATTCAGAGCAAATATTTATATGATGATCTTTGACTGTGTCTGGATGTTAAATATATGTATTTAAGTAGTATATTTGTTATTCCTCTTTTGTCTGGCGTCCGTAACATGCGTGTTTTAAGCGACCTACCATGAAGTCAGGACAATGTATGAGATGTTGTGGGATTAAAAAAACTTAAAAACTACTGAATCGATGTGAAAATTTCTACCTTTAGTAGAAGGTATTTTTTCGGAAAAGGGACCATAGAAGTAAAACCGCGGGACGCTTTTAGTGTATGAATAAACGCGTGTGTTACACCATGATTTCAGATTTTTGATAGGCGTGAACAGCGGCCTGAATGCTGGTCTCGCTCCTTTGTACCTGGCAGAGATATCACCCGTCTCTCTCAGAGGATCTGTGAGTACTTTTTCAACGTTTGAATTGAAACATTTTTGTAACTCCGTCTAGTGGTCATGGTTCATGGAAACTACCTAACCACAGCTATTCAAGCCGAGGTTTATCCATATGATGAATTATATATATGTGTGATACTGGCAGAGCAGAATAGTATCTCCCCCTTTTATCAGGTGTCGTAACAGGCGGCTAAGGTACCAGAACCGACGGATGGCGGTATATCCATACAAAGCGGTGTAGCTTAAATACGGCAGGGCGGGTATGAGCAGCAGTGGACGCTTCACGGCTGCTATGATGAAATAAGTATATAATAAATAAATTCAAACGACATCTCACACCTTGATTCCGAGATAAGTAGCTTAAAGCACTTGTGTTACGGATCTCAGACAACAAAGGTTTTACAAATATAATATTTTAATTCCTATAAATAACACCCAGGCACAGAAAAAATAAAAATATACATCTTACAATTGCTCTGGATAGATCGAACTCATGACCGCACAAAATACGATCACTGCCATCAGCGTCATCGTGCCTTTCAATATCAACCACTGCTAAGCATAAGCCTCCCATTTTCGGAGGCTCATTGCCCCTAATTGCCGCGCTGGGCCCACGTGGTGGCAATCGCAGAGCATAGAGATGATACTGCCCATCCCTGTGCATTTGAGCTACGCTGCTAGAGGTGAATGTACCACCATATGTTAGCATCGGTAATTCAGTCGTCTCTTACAGCTGGTACAGGGGGCGATACTATTTTACTCTGCTGGTACCACAGGGATATCTTATCTGTCACAAATCTATCCTGAAACGCTTTCTCTGTACTTTATTTACTGATGCTGCTTCTCTAACTTCATAACCCTATTTCTGTTGTACGTTATTCGATATATATTTTTTATATCATAAGTATTTATTGCGTTTATTTATACAAATATGTATGTCACGTTTATCTATTTTGTATATACATTGACTGCACGAATATTTATATTTTTTTCTGTTTCGTGTAATGGTTGACTGGTTGATAATGTCAACTGACATAAAGTCCGCCACTTGTACATTTTGTTATATTTTGTGCAATAAAGTTCAATAAATAAAATATGTAGCTTAAAATCAATGACATAATAATTCGACAAACATTTTTATGAGGTAAACCTTATACAAATGGTGACCTCACCTATTTTTACCGCCATAGTAATGTCGACAGACCCGAGGGCGCAAATGGTAGTGATCCTATACTAAATGCTATGGGTCTTAAGTTCGATACTCACTTATGACAAACACTCATATGAATTATATTATAGTATTATTTTTGTGATTCCTCTGTTGAAAAGAGAACATAATTTCAGATTGGCACGGTCTACCAACTCGTCATCACCACCACGATCCTCCTCTCCCAAATCCTGGGTCTCAGCTCCGTGCTAGGCACACAGGATGGCTGGCCTTGGCTGTTGGGTCTGACCCTGGTACCAGCGGTGATCCAAGTCATCACCTTGCCGATGTGCCCCGAGTCGCCCAAGTATCTGCTTTTGGATAAGGCACAAGAATTGCATGCACAGAGAGGTTAGTCAATAAGAAAAAAAGAATGAAAAAAGAAAAACATTTATTGATTTGACTAGAGTAAAAAACAAATGAAAATAAAAGGTACAAATACCTGCAAGAAACAAAATGTAATAGCACTATTTAGATAAAATTAAAGTTATTCTAAGCTTTCTTCTAGCCGTTAGGTACCGGCAGAGTAGAATAGTACCATAAACGACAGATGGCGGTATATCCATCCGGGATAGTGCAGCTCAAATGCACAGTGCGCGGATGGGCAGCAGCATCAGCAGCGTTGCGAGAACTGCGCTCTGCGATTGCCAACACGCTAGCCCAGCGCGGTAATTATGGGCAGAATTCCCCCTGTGTTGGGAAGGACATAAACCATCGCGGACTTTCTTGTAGACCTCTTGAAGGTGTACAATACTGTAGTACATTATTTTGATCTATCTCGTCGGGTTCAGCCAGCGTTTGCCAATGTAAGCACAAAAAAATATAAGTTTATTCACATCACATTGAAAAGTTTACAAATTATCAGTGTTTTTCTACTGTATTATGCAAGTATTACACTTTCGGTTGCATTGTTTTAAATATCTATGCATAAATAGAATATATAATATGCATAACAGATGGATAGCGGGATGTGATTTTACTATACTATATAGCCACCAAAAACCACACCTTTTTGAACCACAAATTTGATGCAAGTTCTAAACTATTGTTCTACTTTCAGCGCTCAATTGGCTTCGTGGCGATGTTGCCGTACATGGAGAAATGGAGGAAATGCACCAGGTAATATCAATTTAAATACCTTAGTACCATGAACATCTCTGTGAAATCATCAAACAATTAAATGGTCTAAATTCCGGAACATTCTTACATATTTGTAGCTTTAAAACACTTATGTTATGGACATCAGACAACAGAGGAATCACAAACATAATACTTTAATACATATTTAACACACACATCATCATCATCATACCAGCCATTGTAAGTCCACTGTTGGACAAAGGGCTCTCCTAGCGTGTGTGCAATCGCAGAGCGCAGCTTTCGCGACGGGGATACTGTTACCCATCCCCACACTGTGTCGGTTCTGGTACCTTAGTTGCCTCTTACGACACCTAGTGCAGTGGGAGGTACTATTCTACTCTGCCGATACCTCACGGCAACACACACAGAACAAGCACAAATATTTAGCGTATATCGCGCAAGTCAAGTTACCATCAGTGCCATCAGACCTCCAGAAAATTCTAGAATGCACGCTAAGTCACATGGTCTTTGCTCCAGGAAGCTGAGAAGAATAAAGTGTGCAAAAAGGTGACTCTTCGCGAGTTGTGCTGCAACCGCCAGCTCCGGGAACCGCTGCTGGTGGCGATGGTCGTGATGATGGCGCAACAGCTATCCGGCATCAACGCGGTCATATTCTTTAGCACTGACATCTTTATCAAAGCTAACCTGGACGAGAGGCAGTCGCAATACGCGACCTTAGGTGAGTAATTAATTTTGTATTTAATTCTATGCAACTATGTCGACATCCAAGCAAACAGTCCGCTTGATAATAAGTGTCGCCGTAGCCTTTAGACGCTCGTGTCATCACAAGGATATCACTAGCGCGTTGCCAACCGTGTGTCAACTTGAAGATATCGTCACATTACCAAGCTTCTCTTACTCTTCAAACAGGAACATGCGAGTACTGCTGTTTGCCGGTAGAAATAAGTGAGAGTGAGATACCAATGCAGACGACCTTTTTTGATTAAAAGTAGTTATAGTGACGTAACTACAATAGTTAGACGTATGAACTCGCGAAGTTTTTTGTAGTTATTTATATATTCATATATTTTCCAAAATTTTTTTTTGTCCTATCATTAATACTCTTCGCAGCGTTTGCGATGAAAGACATTTTATGGCTAATTTTTTCACACCTTCGGTTGGTTTTAATAGGAATTTATAAATATTTCTATAGTAATCTAGCCTATGTTACTCTTAGCTTGTTACTATAGCTAGCTAGCTATGTTACTCTAGCTTATGCTACTCTGTAGTTGATATAATGTAGCTTTCTAATGAAAAAAGAATTACTAAATCGGTCCAGTATTTTTTATACGTTACATACAAAAATACAAATTTTTTCTCTTTATAATATTAGTGTAGATTTCTATTTTTCTATTTCTAATGAAGAACCTGTTAGAATATACGAAGTACATATTATGAGCTTGTGTCTAATATCTTTAATATATGTACGAGTATACGTGAGTACTCGCGCAGTCAGTCGCGAAGGAGTGTCCGTGTCATTCACCTATTGCTCCGATTTTAAATCTATTAAATACGTGCTATATAGTATTCAAGACTATTGTTTATTAAAATATCCCAACAGAACCTTTTATTTGAATTTCATTTGAATAACTCTAAAAACAGTAAATCTTAATACTAACTTTGCACCCTCGTTTTACTACTTTAAGGGGTGTATTTTCAATAAAACCTTCTTAGTGTTCTGCTATGCTGGGAAGAAACCCTTGTGCAAAATTTCAAGTTTCTAAACTCTATACTTATTCTTTGTGTTGATGTCAGTCAGTTTCTCCTTCTATATATATATAGATGTAAACCTTTTTTCCAGAAATGGGAGTCATTAATGTACTACTTATTCCTATGACTTCCAATATCTATTAAAATCTGTGTTAATATGCATGTCGATGAGGTTGCATTGTGAAGAGTGAAGAAGTAAGAGCAGTTGTCTATGCCATCACAGGGGAGTTGTCTATGCTTCGTTTTAAAAAAAGATCGAACGAACGGCTCGATCCGGGAATGCCATGTTAAATGGATCTTAGCGCAGAACTCAAGACGTTTCGCAAAGCAAACTGTTTGAATTGTGATGATCTAATTAATTTTGTTCAAGTAAATCAAGAAATCAATTATATACAGAATTTTGTTGACTGCAGTTTTATTTTGTGAGAAAATATAAAATCAATAACCAGTATGGTGGATAAAAAATACTCAATCCCCTTCTTCTTTTCAGGAATGGGAGCTATGAATGTTGTAATGACAGTCGTCAGCCTGTTTTTGGTAGAACGTGCCGGAAGGAAGACGCTGCTGCTCGTCGGTTTCATTGGCATGTTCGTCTCCACCGTGCTTTTGTTTGTCTCGAATATGTATGTAAGTATCAACAGTCAAACAAAAGTATATGTTATCCCTTGGCAGTAAGATTTAGTTTGCCTCAGCTAGTGGCGACATCTTGCAGATTAACTGACCAAATCACCAACAGATGGCACTAGTTGTAATAACAAATGTCATCACCATTCAAGCCTTTGCCGTAGGTGCCGGCACAGGTTTTCTCTTTTTTTAGTAAATGCATACAATGTCTTCAAATTCGAGCCGTGAGGTACCGGCAAAGTGGAATAGTATCTCCCCTGGTACCAGGCGACTGACGCACCAGAACCGACAAATGGTATATCCATCTGACACAGTGTAGCTCAAATGCATAGAGTGGGGTTGGGCAGCAGCAGCTTGCCCAGCGCGGCAATTATGGGCAAATTTCCTTCTTTCTTGGGGAGGCCTATGTCCAGCATTGAAGTTCCAATGACTGGTATGATGACATTGCGTCTATTTTTTTGTGTAACACAAGGTCTACTGCAGTTCTAGCCCGGCTGCATTTGAACCTGACTCACCGCTTAATAGACCTGGCACCTTGTGCGCCAAGGGTGGTGGGTTCGATCCCCATCCAGGACATATATTTTTACCATGAATGTTTAAGTTTGTCTCTGTGTGTGTTGAATATGTATTGAAGTATTTAATTTAATAATAAATTCCCACAAACATTGACCAGCCTCCGTGGCAAGTCACTTAAAGCATGCGTGTTACGGACGCCAGACAACAGATGAATCACAAATATACTACTAAAATACATATATTTAACACTTAGACACAGAACAAACACAAATATTATCATATAAATATTTGCTCTGGGTGGGAATCGAAGCCATGACCCTTGGCGCACAAGATAGGATCACTACCTTCTGGGCCATCAGGCCCGTCATTTGTGTTCATCTTTAAGAGACGTATCTATGGGGGTCGGGTCAATGTATGAGAGTTTGTGTGTTATGTTAATTATTTATTACTATGTGTGACCATTTTTTTTTACAGACTCATCACGTTTGGGTCTCGTATGTCTGCATAGCGCTGGTGATCCTCTTCGTGGTGATGTTCGCGGTGGGCCCAGGGTCCATACCCTGGTTCTTAGTCACTGGTGAGTCTTGATTATCATATTTCAAGTGATCAATTCTGTACTTCCTTTTCCTCCTTTAAAATGTACAGCTTATATAAACTTTGAATGTCATGTTTATTTATATCGAATCAATTTCAATGGCTTGAAAAATAAGTTTTAAGTTTCTAGCTCCAAAAATAGCGATACTTCCATACAACTTTTCATCCCTTATTTCGACAACTCACAACCTTTTTTTAATTAAAAAATAGCCTATGTCCATTATCAGGGACTAAAGATTGTCTGTGCCAAATTTCATCAAAATCGGTTGAGCGGTTTAAGCGGGAAAGCGTAACAGACAGACAGACAGACAGAGTTACTTTCGCATTTATAATATTAGTAGGGATGATATAAAAAATGTATATAACTAGCTGAACCGACATTTACTATATTTGTTTTTAAATAAAAACAAATAGCAAAACTTGAAACTATCTTATCTCTGAAATTGGATCAAATTGCGCAAGCAAAAGTTGTTTAAAATCGGTTTAGATGTCCATCCCGGACAAACTACGTGGCACGAAATTTTTATATTTTCTTTTTAACGATGCGCCTTATGCAGTAGGTAATCTAACATACATCCACACATTTATATATCATTAAAGGAATCCTAGCATACGTTTTATGTCTGTTTGCAGAGTTGTTCAACCAGGCGTCAAGACCTGCTGCAACAGCAGTCGCCGTCACCGTCAATTGGACCGCCAATTTCATCGTTAGCCGGAGTTTCTTGCCTCTGACGGTACCTAAACTTTTTTAATGGAGGCCTGACAGCAGTTAATTCAAAGCAACAGTTCTTGTTATGCTAGAGGTTGACCTTGATAAGGTCGTCTTCATCAGTACCTCAATCTCGTTTATATCTACCGCCAAACAGTAGCGTTCGCATTGCTGTGTTCGAGTTTAAAGAGTGAGAGAGACAGTGAAATTACTGGGTAATGTGACATAATACCTTCAAGTTACAAGGTTGATCACGCTAGTGGTATCCTTGTAATGATACCGCGTGTATAGACTGCGGTTACGCTTTGATGACTTAGTCATATGAAAAAATCTCTTCAGCTTCACCATATTGGTTTCTATGGATAGAGAAACGACCTTGAATTTATCAATGTGTATTTTCAGCTACGTGTTAAGCGATAATCATAGGGTGTGTTTCGGGATTGTACAATATACGTGTGGGGAGCTGGGAATATTTTAAAGAACTGATCAGATTTTAAAATACTATCACTGATAAATTTACTGATAGAGGAAGGCAGTGATATTGTCTGTTCACAAGGCTGGTGGTATATAGGCTGCGGTCACGTATATTATCAGGCTACCGTATGCTTGTTTGCTGATATAACACATACTTATATTTGATATTAATAATATCATCAATAATATCATTATCATATCACGCGTTAAACGCCCACTGCTGGACACGGGCCTCCTAAATAAAGAGGGATTTTGCCTATAATTGCCACGCTGGGCAACCGTGCTGGTTATCACAGAGCGCAGCTTCTCCACGAGAATGCTGCTGCCCATTCTCGCCCTGTGGCATTTGAGGTATACCGTTTCGGATAGATATACCGCCATCTGTCGGTTCCGGTAAGAGGCGACTGAGACGCCTCTCACAATACCTGTTACAGGGCGAGGTACTATTCTACTCTGCCGGTACCACGGTAAAGACAATTAATTGTAATATTTAGTAACAGAATATTGACAATTAAAAAAGAAATAAAACGTTAAATTGCTATATAGAAACTATATAAAAGCCTGACATGATATTCTATGACGTCAATAAATAACCGATATAGTTAATTAATTGCCGTGAGGTACCGGCAGAGCAGAATAGTACCTCCCTCCGTACTAGGCGTAGTCAGACGTAACTAAGGTACCAAAACCGAGAGGTAACGGTATATCTATACGAGACCGTGTAGCTCAAACGCATAGAGTGGTGAAGGCGCGTAGTGCAAATTCCTCCTCTCTCGGGAAGGCCTGTGTCCGACAAAGGATTTCCAATGACTGATACGATAATGATATGATGAGGTCTACCTTTAGACCTAATTTTATGTATAGATAAGGCAAATGTCTGACTTTGATTAAATGTTGGTTTTATTGCAGTTGGCGATAGGTTCCTACACTTTCGTCGTGTTCGCCGCACTCCAGTTCCTGTTCATCATTTTCATCTTCTTCAAAGTGCCCGAAACGAAGAACAAAACAGTCGAAGAAATAACCGCCATGTTCAGACAGCAAATGTAATTGGATCAGAACCTTCATCGTTTTCTATTAACTCCATCCATCTTCTGAACCACCTGTACCTAGAATGAGCCAGCCGGAGTACACCCATCCAACACCCTGAAGTATTCAAGCAAGTTATACGACCACTAGGGTTATATGACGGTCGAATTTCGACCATAATTCATTGAATTTTGTATAACTTCTTTCATTTACCTGACATTCAATAGATAACGAACGTTCACGTCATTTAAGTTCGTCAATGTGTCATTCAAACAATAATGTGTGAAATGCTTGTTTATATGATTTTAATTTATTTCTAGTGTATTTTGTATAATAGAAATAACTTCATGCACTTCTTCTCTGCATTAACATAGCCCTCTTCAAGATAGGAGGATTTTTGCCCAGAATTGCCGCGGTGGGCAGGCGTGATGGCAATCGCAAAACGCATGCTCAACGAGGATGCTGCTCCCCATCCTCGCCTTGTAAAACTTAAGCTGCGCTGTTTTGGGATGGATATACCGCCATTTGAGAGGTACTTTTCTACTCCACTGGTACTCCATAGCTTACTTCGCTGGTACCCCACGGCATTAACTTCACCTGTGTTAAATTTTGCGTTCATCCTTTCCATTAAAATGGGGTCATCATTACAGCTATTGGAATTCCACTGCTGGACGTAGGCCTCCCCAAAAAGGGGGAGTTTTACCTATAATTATCGCGCTGGACAAGCGTGATGGCAATCGCAGAGCGCAAGTTTCGCGATGGCGATGCTGCTGCTCATCCATGCCCTGAGCATTTGAGCTGCCCTGTTTGAAATTGATATACCGCTATCCGTCGGTTCTGGTACCTCAGTCTCCTCTTACGACACCTGGTGCAGTGGGGGTTACTTTTCTCTGCTACAGTCACGAAAAAATAGAAAAAATGAAATTTTATTCTAATTAAAAACCTTGCGTCTACTTTGAAATCTGTCATTCTAGCAACCTATATCAAAAGGAGTATAATTGGCCGCCATGCATTTATGAGTCTTATGTGTATCTATTTAAGTGTCATTTTGTAATTGGTGTTAGAATAAACCTTAGTACATAGCCGTTTATACAACAAGAATACTCAATGACTGGATTTTAGAATTTGTTAGTAGGTATTTATTGAAATGTCTAACTTTGGAATTTGTCATCTTATCACCCGTATATTTATATCATATTATAAATATATATATTATTTATTTATACATTTATATCATATTTATATTTATACCATATGTATCATCTTGTCCACCGGGATCCCTCTATTCTGGTCGTCTGACGTTGTCAATGGACGCTCTACGCCGCACCTATCGGTGGACGCTCTACGCTGCACCTGTCGGCGTAGAACGTGCGTGTTCATTCCAAAACCGTTTAGAATCGTTTTTTTTTCTTCTAACATTTTTTGCTCGTAATCGTTCTTAAGATTGATAAAAGATGTTTTCTTGTGTCTTCGACGGGCCCGATGGCGCCAAAGGTCGTGTGTTCGATCACCACCCAGGACAAATATTTATATGATGTTATGTTTTTTATGTCTGTGCGTTGAATGTATGTATTTAAGTAGTATATTTGTGATTCCTCTGTTGTCAGATGGCCGCAGTCCGTAACACAAGTGTTTTAAAGGACTTACCGCGGAGTCATGTTGTGGAGGTGTGCAAAAATAATCTTAAGAACGAAAAGTCGACGAAAAATGTACAAGTTAAGGAAACCGGATTTTAAAGCCGTTAATAGAATAGTTTTATTATGAGTAGCGAATGCGTTAATGTCAGAAATAATTATCTAAGTCCAGCATTAATCATTATTATCATCACACCAGCTATTGTAAGTCCACTGCTGGACATAGGCCTCTTCAAGAAAGGGTTTTTGCCCATAATTGCCGCGCTTGGCAAGCGTGTTGGCAACCGCAGAGCGCAGCTTTCGTGACAGGAATGCTGCTGCCCACCACCGCCCTGTGCATTTGAGCTGCACTGTTCCGAATGGATATACCGCCATCTGTCGGTTCGACGACACCTGGTGCAGTGAAAAGTACTCTGCCGGTACCTCACGGCTAATGTCAGAATTAATTATCTCCGTCCAGCATTAAGTTGGTTCAAATTCAAAAACTTCAGGTTGTTAAAATTTACAAAACAATATGTTTTCTATATTAACATTAATATTGTATCTAGATTTTAACTCTAAACTGCCAATTGATATAGAACTTTAAAAATACTTCTCTGCTATAGGATGACTTCCATATATACTTCAGTCTATCATCACAATCAGTATACGAGCACACTAGTCACAAAGCACTCGCCGGCATGTGCGTAAATTCAGACAGTAATATCATATTAAGTGTTAGTTATTCCTGCGGTTTTACCTGCGTTAATTTAAAGAATGAATCTAGTATTTTAGCTTCATAGCTTTCCCGATAAATGCGATATCTATCATTGAAAGATTTCTTAATCGGTACAGTCCTGAGATTATTGCATTTAACCAAAACAACTCTCACCTATTTCTACCGTCAAACAGTGCCCGCTAATCTCTTCAGCTTCACCATATTGGTTTCTATGGATAGAGAAACGACCTTGAATTTATCAATGTCGTATTTTCAGCTACGTGTTAATAGATAATCATAGGATGCATACGAGATATCACAATTTTCATGTGGGAAGCTGGGAATATTTTGAAGAATTTATCAGTTTTTAAAATACTTTCACAGACAGATTATCCTTAGTTTAATCCTTAAATATCATCAACACTAGGTATATTATAATGAGGAAATATATCAAATATTTCCTCATTATAATATACCTAGTACCACTGTTCGTATGTTACGATTTCACTGAAATCTACTCGACCTATTTAAATAATTCATTCACCATTAGAAAGCTACGTGTACACCGAATAACAAAGGCTAAATTATATTTCATGAAATCAAACTGTAAACACCTTAAATGGAATGTAACGAATCACGAATATTATTGTGCGTTTGTAACGAATAAACTCAAAAAATACTAGACTGATTTAAAAAATATTTCACCAATAGTAAGTTACATTATTATCAAATGATAATAACTATATTTTATTCGTGTATTCTGATAGTGATGGAACTATGCGTGGAAAGCCGCGTGGTCCGTCCTGCTAATTGTAGTATATTCGAGAAGTCCGATAGCGCATCCGGTGGCGATCTATATCTACCGATAGATATTTATGAAAAACGTTTGTGTTGATTCTATGTTTGGGTGTTACCAACTAGGATAAAAGGTATCAGGACCCTTGGACTATACAAGGACTGACAAGTTAAGACACTAGGAAATAAGGATAGCAAGGACTTGAAAGGTTTCACTGAATCGATGTCTGGATTCTCCTCTGCTGGGACCGGTTGTAGATTCACGATAGTCACGGTGGTTCGATATTAAGCCTACTCTTCGACTATCCTACCGACTGCGCCAAAAATATATGGTCACAGCCGAGGATGTAAAGAAAATGATTCTTGTTTAGTATACCTAATTTAATTAATAAAACTACAATTACAATACTAAATTATAACTAGTGATTCGACCGATGTTAGGTACAGGAATGATCAAATAAATGTTATATCTATTTACAGCATTTCCTGTTGTTGTATGTTGCTTGTTTACTGAGGGCATAGCTGCATACGCAGTTAAGTGTATTTGTGATTTCTCTGTAGTCTGATGTCTGTAATACTTTCGAGCTACTTTACGTGCTAGCGACTTATCACCGAGTTGGGTCATCGTATGAGATGTCCGTGAATGTCTTCTAATGTATTATCTATAAGCGACCCGCCTTGACTTCAGTACACTTGTCCCGACTGCGCGTACGTAATACCTAATACCTATACCTAATAGCGAACTTTAAAATTAAAAAATACTTATGTAGACTGTTTATCTCTAACACACACATTAGGTACCGCGGACTTTTTTGTAGATCTATTACAGGTGTATACAATACTGTAGCACAATATTTTGATTTTTCTCGTCGGGTTCAGCCAGGGTTTGCGGTTTAAGCGACAAAGTGTGTGTTTATTTACGACATCACATTAGAAAACTGTAAATTTATCAGTGTTCCTCTGCTTTATTATGCATGTATTATACATGTAGAAAACATAGCGGAAAAGGGCTTTGTTTTATTCTATGTTCATATTTGTAAAATACAAAAATAGGTTTCTTATGTTTTTAAGTCTTCTGTACCTCTCGAATAGTTATTTCCGTTTTCTATGTCCATATTTATTGAATGTTTGTTTGTCATTAAATTCCGCCAAAACAACTGAAAAGATCTGAATGTAATTTGGTGAAAATATAGAATACGGTCTAGAATAAGATGTAAGTTAAATTTTATCCAGGATGTCGACGAAATATTGGGCGTTGGTTAGCATTTCTTAGTCTACGTGTAACATAAAGACATACGCATGTTCCTTGTTAAAGAATGCTATTATTGTAATTGAGTATTTTTTGTGAAAATATATTTTTAATAAGAAATTGTCTTTGAAATTTTATATCATAACAAATCATTACCATTACAGCTGTAGAGCGTTCACTGCTAGACATAGGCCTCCTCAAGAAAGGGAGAATATTGCCTAAAATGCCACGTTGGGTAGGCGTGATGGCAGCATGTGACAGGAGTGAAATACCCATTTTGAACTACGCTATTTTGGAAGGATATACAGTTCCATTGGTTATATCTCAATTTCATTATCATTACAGCCACTGGACGTCCACTGCTGGACATAGGCCTGCCCAAAAGGGGAAATTTTCCCATAATTGCCACACTGAGAGAGCGTGTTGGCAATCGTAGAGCGTAACTTCCGCGCAAGAGATGCTGCTGCCCATCCCCGCTCTGTGCGTTTGAGCTACACTATCTCAGATGGATATACCATTTGTCGGTTCTGGTGCGTTAGTCGCCGGTACCAGGGGAGATACTATTCCACTTTGCCGGTATCCCACGGCTCGAATTTGAAGACATTGTATGAATTTAGTAAAAAAATAAAACCTGTGCAAAGGCTGGCAAAGGCTTGAATGGTGATGACATTTGTTATTACAACTAGTGCCAGTTCGAATGGGTATACCGCCATCTGTCGGTTTTGGTACCTCAGTCGCCTCTTAAGAAACCTAGTACAGGAGGAGGTACTATTCTACTCTGCCAGTACCCCACGACAAATCTCAATTTACAAGCGCAATATTTTTTCATGATGAACATTATATAGACAGGACAACGTCTAGCAGGACAACTAATATTGTATCATAGTTTTGATATGAAGTGATCACTTAATGACGGACCCGATGGCGCAGATGGTAGTGATCCTGTCTTGTGCGCCAAAGGTCGTGCGGTTCGATCCCCACCTAGGACAAATATTTGTATGATGACATTATATACATAGTATATTTGTGATTCTTCTGTTGTTTGGTGTCTAAAACACGCGTGCTTTAAGCGACTTATCACGGAGTCAGGTCAATGTATGAGATATTGTGGGATTTTATTATTTATTTTTATTTATTAGCCAGTCTTTTAAATCTAAAGTTTTCGATCAATGTGTGTTACCAGCTATGGTGACCTATGGGAGCGAAACGTGGTCTCTTACCATTGGCCTTCTAAGTGATCTCTCTGCGCGATCGAATCAGGAATGAGGAGATTCGTAACAAAACTAAAGTTACCGACATTGCCCAGCGGATTTGTAAATCCCGCAATATGGACAGACGACCTGAATAAAACCGCTGGATCGCGCTGGATGCGGCTGCATACAGGTCCTATAGGAAATTGCTTGGCGAGGCCTTTGTCCAGCAGTGGACGTCTTAGGGCTCTATGAAGATAATGTTGATGACTTATTGACCTTATCAGCCAACTCAAAGTAGATCAATGAGCTATGGAGAGGGTAATGCTCGGAGTCTAAAAATTAGTAAAAAATTATACATAAAGACAAGTATATAATAATTTGATTTATTTTCTATTTTTAGTGCGAGTCGATTCCGGTTCTATATCATTTTTATCTGGAATAGAATTCGCATCAGGTTCTGCATTAGGAACAGTGGTGTCATCAGGCGGAGGGTCATTTCCATCAGACGTGACGCTCGCGTCTGCAGGTGCGTCAGTGGAGTCAGTGGTATCAGTAGAGTCGCTGGCATCAGTGGAGACGCTGGCAACAGTTGAGTCGGTGGCAACAGTTGAGTCGGTGGCAACAGTTGAGTCGCTGGCAACAGTTGAGTCGGTGGCAACAGTTGAGTCGGTGGCAACAGTTGAGTCGCTGGCAACAGTTGAGTCGGTGGCAACAGTTGAGTCGGTGGCAACAGTTGAGTCGCTGGCAACAGTTGAGTCGGTGGCAACAGTTGAGTCGGTGGCAACAGTTGAGTCGGTGGCAACAGTTGAGTCGGTGGCAACAGTTGTGTCGGTGGCATCATTTATTTTAAGTGGTCTCTTTGAATCGTTATTGTTTTCAGTGGTTGAATCTTCAGTATCTGCCGGTTGATTAGAATCTGCATCTGTGTAAGAAAAAATATTATTTCTTTCTACGAATCTCGTATCCCACCGGGATGGGCAGAGACTATGGACCTCCACTTGTTACGATCTTAGCATACCTCTCTCGCTTCACTTACTCGTATTAGTCTATTGATACACGCTCGTTTATTCTCGGTAGGTACTTCTGACCTGGCCTTTCTTCAATACCTCTTCTGCCTGGTTAAGATATGTTCGCCTCGGTCGTCCTATACCAACTCTTCCATTCACTTCCGCTTTATATATTTGTGCAGTCATTCAACTTTCAATCAAACCATCACAACGTTCATTTCCCTATGGTTATCACGAGTTTACTTATGGCATAAATGTATGTTCTAATAATAGGTACAGTAGATTACTGACACCACCTGTACCAGGTGACTTAAGAGGCGACTGAGCTACCAGAACCGACAGATGGCGGTATATCCATCCGGAATATAGAGGAGTTTAAATGCAACAGGACAGTCATCATCATATCGGCTATTAAAAGTCCACTGCTGGACATATGTCTCTCTAAAAAAGGAGGTTAATTGCCGATAATTGACGCGCTGGGCGTGCGTGTTGGCAATCGCAGAGCGCAGCTTTCGCGACAGGGGTGCTGCTGCCCATCTCCACCCTGTTTATTAGAGTACAATGTTTCGGATGGATATACCGCCATCTGTCGGTTCCGGTACCTCAGTTGCCTCTTAAGATAACAGTTACAGGGGGAGGTACTATTCTAATTTGCCGGCACCCCACGCTACATATAGTGCGTTTGTTAATGTTTATACGGATTGATTATAAATATTGTTATTTAATTTATGTTATATTTTGTAGCTGACGGTAGCAACGGTAAGATTCATAACTTATATCAACCATAGGACGTCCACTGATGGACATAACCGTCCACCAGAAAGAGGGAAATTGCCTGTTGCATTTGTTTTGGGCTTGCAGCTTTCGCCACAGGGGTGCTGCAGCCCATCTCCGCCTTGTGCACAATGTACAATGTTTAGGATGGATATACCGCCATCTGTCGGTTCTGGTACCTTAGTCGACTTTTACGACACCTGGTGCAGGGCGAGGTATTAATCTATTCCGCCGGTACCTCGCGGCGAATAAAACAGTGGTGAGAAGCATTTACCGTCGCGAAGCTATGTTATGCGATTGTAACCACGCGGTGAATATGGGGAAGATATTTCCTTTCTTGGGAAGACCAACAGATTTCCTGCGGCTGTTACGACGATGATGATGCCGAGAAGATAAGCCACTCTAGTTCAAATCTCACGATAGAAGAGCTTTTGGATAGAAGAGCCAAATCTTACGTGCTTGTCTCGCAGTGTGAGTTAGTAATTATTAGACAAAGAATAGAGAGAGAGAGAGAGAGAGAGAGTTTACTCCTCGCTGGCAAAAAGAGAAAACAAATATATTCAAGCGTTGCAGATAAATGATTCAAAGTATAATTTTACTAGACAATTGACAATATACTAAACAAAAACGACGGAATCATTGTGCATCTTATGCGCTAAAGGTCGTGGGTTCGATCCCCGTATGGTATGTGTTCTATGTCATACGATTAAAGTATTATATTTGTTATTCCTTAAAGCACTTGTATTACGGACACCAGACAACAGAGGAATCACATATATGCAACTGAAATACATATTTTTAACACCAAGACAGAACAAATAGTTGATGATGAGTAGACCTTTGGCAAACAAGATTCTTCAAGAATCATTTCCGTCTGCGCCATTGGTCTCGTCGAACATCAAACTCGTCTCAGTTGTTTGGGTGGGACTCGAACCAGCACCCTTCCCCATCGAGGAGACTACACTATTATTGTCATAATAATAGCCGCTGTAAAACGTCCATTTCTAGACAAAGACTCCCCCAAATAAAAGGGAATCTGCCCCTAGAATTTCCAGGATGAACAGGCGTGGCGGAGATCGCAAAACAATGCTTCGCGACAAGGACACTGCCATCCATTCCTGGGATGTGGCACTCAGTGATGGATATACCGCCATCTGTCGGTGCAGAGGCAGGTACTATCCTGCTGCCGGTACCTCCCAGCCCCACTGTCTCTTTTACTTACTTGTAATACGCAGCACCAAGACATGGTGGGTGGTTCCGTTCAAAAATTTCGCAACAGCAAAGTAGCTGCCGAAATCCGTTTTTTTTATTTGTCCCATATTGAATTTGATTCTTCCGTTCCTGGAATCAATACACAAGTTTTTTTGTATAATTTGATGGGATCGATGGTGCAGATGGTAGTGATCCTGTCTTGTGCGCAAACTGTCGTAGATGAGTATATTTATGATTATATTAATGTTTGTTGTGTCTGGGTATTAAATATATATATATTTAATTGGTATATTTGTGGTTCCTACCACACAAACAGAACCGATGCATGATGGAGTCTTAAGGCTCTGGAATGGAGACCACGTACCGGCAAGCACAGCGTGGGGCGTCCACCCGCAAGATGGACAGACGATCTGATTAAAGCTGCAGGATCGCACTAGACACATGCCGCATACAACCGGTCCTATAGGAAACCATTTGGAGAGGCCTGTCTAGCAGTGGACATCTTGGTGGATGATTACATAAATATTTGGTCTAAACAGAGATCGATCCCTGCCTACCCACGACCAATGACGCTCAAGATAGGATCTTTACTATCTGCGCCATCAAGCCAGAAGTACAATTGGATTGGGACAGGTTGAAGGGGGGAAATCCTCGATGAAGATGATTATCGCATAAATATTTGGTCTAGGCAGGGGTCGAACCCATGACCGATGACGCTCAAGATAGGATTACTACCATCTGCGCCATCAAACCCGAAGTACAGCTGGATTGGGGCAGGTTAAACGGGGCACATCCATGATGATGATGATAATCGCATTAATATTTGATCTAGGCAGGGGTCGAACCCATGACCGATGACGCTCAAGATAGGATTACTACTATCTGCGCCATCAAGCCCTAAGTACAGCTGGATTAAGGCAGGTTAAAGGGGGGAAGTCCATGATTATGATGATGATCGCATAAATATATGGTCTAATCAGGGATCGAACCCATGACCAAAGACGCTCAAGATAGGATCACTTCTATCTGCACCATCATGACCGAAGTATATCTGGATTGGGGCAGGTTAAAGGGGGGACATACTGTACCCTTTGCATCAAGGTATAACTCACTGAATGTCAACCCGCCCATGCATCTCGCGTTCTATCTTGAACCGTGGACCGAAGATCTTGTACGTCTTGAACGTGTCCGATCTGAAATACAGCTTGTCCACAATACACTCCGGACACTTAAACTTTACGCTGACGCGTTCAAGATTTTTCCCCACAGCAATCTTCCGTACTTTGTGCTCCACAACCATACTGGTTGGATCTGTATAGGAAGAAATCATATGGTTAACACATACATGTGCCGTGAGGAACCAGCATAGAATAGTACCTCCCATTCCACAAGGTGTCGTAAAAGCGACTAAGGTACCAGAACCGACATATGGCGGTATATTCTTTCGAAACAGTGCAGCTCAAATGCACAGGGCGGGGATGGATGGATGAATGGCGGGACTGCAGCATCCCGTCGTGACAGCTGCGCTCTATGCCTACTAGGTAATGAAATTCATAAAATTCAGACTCCCCTCGCACACCAACATACAACTGGTCCTATCAGAGATTACTTTGAGAGGTCTATATCCACCAGTTTTAGCTGATATGATGAAGATGATGTGCTCATTGTACAAAAGTCGTCTGCATAGGTACATCCTATTTCTAACGCCAAACAGCAGTGTCTGCATTGCTGTGTTCCATTCTGAAGGGTCAGAGAGGCAGTGTATTTACTGGGTAATGTGGCATTATATCCTCAAGTCACAAGGTTGGCAACGCGTGATATCCTTGTGATATTATGAGCGTCTATAGCCTGCAGTGACGCAGTGACTATTATGCGCACTGTATGCTGGTTTGCCGATCGGAATTAAAAAAAACTAAGCCTACTTGAGTCGAAGGCACTTCACAATTACAAACACTTCACACACATTCCTTAATTTGAGCAGTAGACCGTGTTCACCAGCGAATGCGTGCAGCCCCTGCCCGGCGACTGCACTGGTGCGGTCGCACCAACCGTTTAAACGCAGGCTGGGACTGCATGCATCGAATATTAAGCTGGTTTGCACTCCACAAACGAACAGCCTGGGCCGTATAGGACTTACTAAAAAACGTTGTGGAATGCACAGGCGAATGCATATTCTTGTGGCTGTCACCTGGGAACATGAAACGATTTTTGTGCAGAAATGTACAACTTTGTGTACTTACGCGCTTGCAACAAATCAACTGACATTGTCCTTAGGTCGCTATCTTCCTTGTCTCCAACAAACTGCACCTTGTAACACAAAGAAGAGAAGTTCGGCTCTAAATCTACAGTCACATATCTTCCAGATGTCTTCCAATCTGCACTCTTGTAGCTCTGAAACGATATTTATTTTATTAGACTTGGTCGACAAACAAGCGTTAAGTCCGAGTGACAGTAAGCAGCCTTCTGACGCTCGTGATATGACAAGGCATTACTAGGGCGTCACTAATCTTGTGACTTGTAAGATATGTAGATCACACGACCATGAGGTACCGGCCGAGAAGATATAATATAATAACTCCTCTTATTAGTATTATTATTTCGGATAGTACCTCTTTTTGTACCAGGTGTCGTAAGAGGCGACTAAGGGGCCGGATCCAACAGATAGCAGTATATCGATCCGAAACAGTGTAACTCGAATGCTCCGGGTGGGAATGTGCAGCAGCATCCCTGTCGCAAAAGATGCGCTGTGCGATTGCCAACACGCGTGTCCAGCGTGGCAATTATGTGCAAAATTCTCCCTTTCTTAGGAAGGTATATGCCTAGCAGTGGACTTCCAATGTCTGTAATAATGATTGTGATGATGATGTCACATTACTCAGTAATTTCACTGCCTCTCTCACCCTTCAAACCGGAACCCAGCAATGCTAACACTCCTGTTTGGCGGTAGAATTAGCTGAGGTATCAATGTAGACGCCCAATCCGGTGAGCACAGGTCAATAAAAATCAACTTTTGTAAGATATCTGAAAGAATATTTTACTAATGGAAAGTTATATTTAATTCCAAAATTTCTGAGTAAAACCGAGGTGCCCTCCTAGTTTCATATAAATAAGTAAACGACTTACACACGTTGTTGTCGGCTGGTCACATCTATTGCAAGTGATCATGGAATATTTGTACCCATCCGGTATTTGGACCCGTCGTTTACTGGCATAGTAGTTTGGACCCGTCGGGTAATGTTCGTCCGTGAAGTCCACTTAAAAAAATACTCTGTATATATCCAAGAGATCTTTCAAATTATAATTGTACTAGATAATTTATCAACTTTAACAATAAATCACACAACATCTCATACATTGACCGTGATAATTCGCTTAAAGTATTGTTGTTACTGACATCAGAAAACAGAGGATTTACAAATATAATACTTAAAGACACATTTAACATCCAGACACAGAACAAAAACAAAGATCTATACATTAATATTTGTTCTGGGTGGGAATTGAATCCACAACCTTTACCCCACAAAATAAGAGTCCTACCATCTGTGCCATCAGGCCCGTCAAACGTTGAACACGTCTCAGATTTCATATGGGAATCGAAACCGCACCCTTCATATTCAGAATACTACATAAGTATCTTCATATTAGCCGTAAAACGTCCACTTCTGTTCATAGACTTCCCGCGTAATTTGAGTATGTTGAGACGGATATACCGGTTAAATCAATCGGTACCAGTACCACAGTCACCTCTCCCTACACCTGATATAGGAGGTACTATTCTACTCTGATACCCCACATCCGTTAATAGCACCTCCCTTTGGTGTGGATGTGGTGCAGAAAAGATCAGCGGTATATTCAACCGAAACAGCATAATTCAAATGCAATGCGGATTTCCGTCGCAATGCTTTACTCTGCAGCTGCCACCACGCTTGCCCAGCGCGGCAATTGTAGGCGAACCAAACCTTTTTTAGAAAGGACACACGGATGCGAGTCCTTCCTAAAAAAGGTTTGCTTAAAAAGCAATGGACGGTCTACTTTCTAAAAAACCAATGGACTTTAGCTTTCCTAAAAAAGCAATGGACGGTCTACGCCTGATATGATGAGATTGGTCCCAACATTATCATTGTAAAATTCTCCAATGGGCACCACACGTCGAAGAGTGGGATGTCCACTTGGTTCAGTGACGTACTGACGAAAACCAAAGTAACGCGTTTGATGTAGCCCGCATGCAATCGGTGTATTGGAGATGAGAAAAGTATGTAAAAACACTACCTGCGTTTTCTATTTGGTTGACTTACTTGGTAATTCTGGAAGATAAATTGTGGATGAATAACACAGGAAAATAATTACAGAAAATATAATTGTATGTATGTTGAAAGTTAGTTAAATTGTTTTAAAGCATGTTAAAAAGATAACAAAAAATAAATCAGCGAAATTTTTAAAAAAAATTGGCATTACAGGATATTTAATTTTGTATCACAAAATTAAAAAAAAAATAATTCCTATCAGTCGTTCAGTCATGAGAAGCTAACAAACATCATTAAGCAATCCCCAAACAAATTTATCCTGAAACGCTTTCTCCGTACTTTATTTACTGATGCTGCTTCTCTAACTTTACAACCCTATTTCTGTTCTACTTTTTATATATATATTTTTATATCATATATATTATTTGCGTTTATTTATACAAAGATGTATGTAACGTTTATATATTATATACACATATTGTCTGCACCATATATTTGTTTCGTGTAATGGTTGACTGGGAGATAATGCCAGCTGGCATTAAGTCCGCCATTTGTACGTTTTGTAATATTTTGTACAATAAAGTTAAACAAATAAACATAAACAGACAGATATATTTTCTATATATTATAAAAAAAACTAGCAGCTTCTCACGATGATAATAAAAGTAGCTGATATATATTTATTATATATTATTTTATATATATATTATTTTTAAGGAACGAATTTTTATTGGTTCAGGATGACAAACAAGAATAGAGTCCGCGTTCAGAACATTCTCTGGTGGGGGTCATGATCCTGGCATGAACTTAGTTATAAGACCGGTCTGGTGCCGGCAATTAGTATTAAAGTAGGACACTCGATGACCTATTTGTTTATTTGACTCAAATAACACTGGTTGTCAGGGTCATCGGTCGTTTGTGTAAAATTGTATTTAGCAAATCTATATTCATATACTCGTATATCAAATCTATAACAAATCTATATTGACGTTGATTATAAATCACTCACCTTCCCCTGGAAAAATCAAATATTTGTAATTGGCTAAATAGCTAACCCAACAGACGTTGTGATGTCTTAACGATGTATCTATGTTATTATAAAAAATATATTGCAACAATAAATTGTGATAAAATAGTAGAATAAATGCTGTTAAAATACACTTCGAAATATGTACGGTGTGAGTTTGAGAGATAGATTAAAGAATAGTGTGATGAGACAGCGATGTAGTGGAAAAGAAGATGTTGTGTCAACAATAGAGAAAGGAATGTTAAGATAGTTTGGACATGCAGAAAGGATTGATGAAAGTAAAATGACTGCACAAATATATAGAGCGGTAATGAATGGAAGAGTTGGTATAGCACGACCGAGGTGAACATATTTTAACCAGGTAGAAGAGGTATTAAAGAGATGTCCAGAAGTATCAAGAATAAACGAGCGTGTATGAAAGGGCTAATGTGTGTAAGGGAAGCGAGAGAGGTATGGCAAGATCGTAGCAAGTGGAGATCCATAGTCTCTGCCTACCCCAATGATACAGGCGTGATGTATGAATGTATGTATGTTCGTCCCGGACAATCACCGTGATACATAATTCTTATTGTTTGTATAAATCGATTTGCGAAGAAAACATACTACCTAGAGAAGAAACATACTAACTACCTAGAGAAGAAACAAAACACAATTATGACTGAATTAAGGCGTTGCTTTCAAAACAATAAATAAATTTGGAATCAGTCAGAATTATTAATAAGAGTAGGGATTGGTGAGTTTTAAGAGCGTCTGCTTTTTTAAAAAGTAATTATACCATACTAAACTATGGTTGTCTCTTTCGTGCCATCATAAATAGATGGTAAGAAAGAGACCACCATAGTTGTGTAAATCGTGACTTACTATCATCATCGTTATCTGTAAACATAAAAAAAATAATATAATTATGTACATACATTCGAATATACATTATATACATATAATCTTTTAAAAAAAATTCTTAATTGTAACTCGAAAACCACCACAGTTTACTACGAACATTTCCTAACAGCGCCATCTAGTAGAACTTTAAGGAAATATCTAAAAGTAGTGTTTTTTTCTCAGCATCATTATATCAGCTGTAGCACATCCACCTTTGGCCCGGTTGTATGCGGCCTGCGTCCAGTGCGGTCCTCAGTTTTAGTCAGATCATCTGTCGACCTTGTGTTGGGCTTCCAACGATGAACCTTACGGCTCCATCCCTGCCCACTGCCACTTCAATTTACGCCAAGCTGTATCGGTAACTTTCGTTCTGTTACGGATATCCTCATTCCTGTTTCGATCGCATCAAGTGACTCTGAGCATTGCCCTCTCCATAGCTCGTTGGACTATTTTGAATGGTCTTGTTA
Organism: Heortia vitessoides; assembly: GCA_020976665.1. NCBI lineage: Eukaryota > Metazoa > Arthropoda > Insecta > Lepidoptera > Crambidae > Heortia > Heortia vitessoides. Next base: position 3,823,821 of record JACJUM010005599.1, read on the forward strand.
TGTAAGAGACAACGTTTCTCTGCATTAAGTCATTGCTAGGAACACTGACTTCAAACTTTCGACTTGAGACACTGAGGTATGTCGGACGAAAAGAAGTTACGCAGATCGATGCTTTTGCTTATAGAATTAAATGAAAATAGGAAATGTATTCATTTATAAGTTACAAAGTGAGGTACCGGTAGGGTAGAATAGTACCTTCCACTACACCAGGTGTCGTTAGAGGCGACAAAGGCACCAGAACCGATAGATGGCGGTATATCCATCCGAAACAGTGCAGCTCAAATGCAGAGGGCGGGTATAGGCAGCAGCATCCTAGTCGCGAAAGCTGAGCTTTGCGATTGCCAATACGCTTGCCCAGCGCGGCAATTATGGGAAAACACTTAATTTTTTCAAATTCTAAAGTCCTATATCCAGGAGTAGACTTTCAATGACTGGTATTATGATAATGAGTTCCAAACGTGGAAAAATTTAAACCTTGCTATCTTATAATTCACTAGCTGATTCTTGCGACTTCGTCTGCGCATAATTAGTACTTCGAGAAGCCTATTTTTTTTCCATTATTTAAACGTACATACCAAAATTAATTAAAATTAGTTCTGCGGTTAACAAAAGAGACTCAAATCACATAAACTGTTATAATGTCCGAATAAAGTGTAGTTTTTTTTTCGGACGAACCTATTGCTGTCCTACTCAGACGTCAATTCCAGCGCCACCGAAAAAGAGGGCGGGGCCTCTCATAGATGAGAGGTCCGATGTCCCGTATTCATCCCGCGTGCCCCGCAGCCGCGAGATCGGAGCGGAAATGAAGTGTACAAATTTGGTGTTAAGGGCGAGAGTCCACAAAATAAGTGATTTTATACAAAGACAAAAGTTCGTTCCTGTCTGCATATCGAACACAACACGATTAAAAGCTATTTTACGGGTAAAATATGCAGCCGTTTGGAGCGAAAACGATATTTATCTATTATAACGATATTATATATATAAATATTGGTCCCAGCGTGATGCAAATAGCATATAGTCCTCCACGATAAATGGACTATCCAACACTAAAATAAATTCTTAAATCGGACCAGCGGTTCCTGGGATTAGTACAATTAAACAATCAAACAAACAAACTCTTCAGCTTTATATTTTAAATATACATTTTAGTGATCTCAAATTAATAAGTAGCCTTGTAATGATAAATATTTTGAAACCTTAACAAACAATAAATATATATTTTTTCTCTTAATAATATTAGCTTGTATTATTTACACACCGTCAATAGCTGAAAAAAATAAATAATTAAATTGAATATATATGAGCCCGATCGCACATGCGATGTCTTGTACATGAAAGGTGAGGGTTCGATCCCCACCCACGATAAATATATATGCAATGAACATACGTGTCTAAATCTAAAGATGTATTTATGTAATATCTTTTTGAACCACGACCTTTAGCACACAAGATAGGATCACAACCACCTGCGACATTGGGTTCGTTTTTTATCGTATTTTAATTTGGCATAAAACAGTTCGCATAATTGTTTGTTGCATACCGTTTTTGTTGGCATTAGGTAGGTATATAATCTATATTCCTATATTTTTATTTATTTTCTCTTTTGCCGAGCCGTGAGGTACCGGCGGAGTAGAATTGTACCTTCCTCTGTACCAGGTGTCGTAAAAGGCGACTAAGCTACCAGAACCGACAGATGGCGGTATATCCATCCGAGACAGTGTAGCTTAAATGCATAGCGGGAATGGGCAGCAACATCCCCGTCGCGAAAACTGCGCTCTGCGATTGCCAACACGCTTGCCCAGCGCGGCAATTATGAGCAAAAGTCCCTCTTACTTGAGACTTGTAATGGCTGATATGATGATAACGATGATTTTCTTCTTTTGGAGAAGGGAGAAGGGTCTAAACAATAAAGGTTAGAAACTTGAGATCTGGGGTTCCTTTCCCCACTGGGGTTCCTTTTCCCTTTTCCCTTCGTTGGGAAGCAATAGGACCATATTATAAAAATATTAATTCCGGATTTAAAATGGAGAAAACTGTCTTCAATTCCATGAACTTTACGAGATGTGGAGTATCTACCGGCAGAGTAGAATAGTACCTGCCCCTGTACCAGGTATCGTAAAAGGCGACTCAGGTAAAGAACCGACAGATGGCGGTACGTCCTCCCAAAACAAATGCAACAGACAATTTCCCTTTTTCTGGTGGACGGTTATGTCCATCAGTGAACATCCTATGGTTGATATAAGTTATGAATCTTACCGTTGCTACCGTCAGCTGCAAAATATAACATAATTTAAATAACAATATTTATAATAAATCTGTATAAAGATTAAGAAACACAGTATATGTAGCGTGGGGTGCCGGCAGAGTAGAATAGTACCTCCCCCTCTAACTGGTATTGTACGAGGCAACTAAGGTACCGGAACCGACAGATTGCGGTATATCCACATGTAAGCTCACATGCGACAGGGCGGGGCGGGACAGCAGCATTCCCGTCGCGACGATACGCTCTGCCATTGCGACCACGCTTATCCAGCGCGGCAATTATGAAAAAATTACCCCTTTTTTGGAGAGGTTTATGTCTACCAGTGGACGCTTTACTCCTGCGTTGATGACGATAATGATATGAAACTACAATTGCTTTGTCAACATGAGGTAAAACTGATACAGAAGTCGTCTGCATTGGCATTTCAGTCTCACCTATTTCTACCACTAAATAGCAGTGTTTGCATTGCTGTGTTCCGGATTGAAGAAGTGATATTACGCGCGTCTATAGGCTGTAACTGTGAGATGAAACATAGCACAGAATGGCTAGTCAAAACTACTGACGTTCCGTATCAGGTCCAGCAGTGGACATCCAATGGCTGATATGATGATGATATTGCATAACGGGATAACATACAAACTTTAACTTCAGATATTTGTCTGAAATTCTAACCGGATATTAAATAGTCTTTACTGAGGTACCGTCTGAGTAGACTAGTACCTCCCCCTGTATCAGATATCAGAAGAGGCGACTAAGGTACCGGAAAGGTAAATGGAGGGGATGGGCAGCAGCATTTCCGTTGCGAAAGCGACGCTCTGCGATTGCCAACACGCTTGGCAAGCGCGGCAATTATGAGCAAAATTCTCCGTATCTAGGGGAGGCCTATATCCGGCAGTGGACATCCAATGGCTGATATGATGATCAGATATTCTAGAAGATATAAAAATTATTTATTCTTACTTGTCAAACGCAGGACAAGCACATGGTGCGTTACCCTGTTTGCAAGTTGGGCAACAGCGAAATAACTTCCAAAGTCTTTACTTTCAATTGGTCCAAGTATTATTTCTATACTGCCTGATCTGCAATCATAAGACATACATGGCTAACACACAGAAGAAGGCTTGATTATCATGGTGAAGCTACGATCAGATTTTACCAACATGCCTTTTGATTGGCATTTTGCATGTGACTCGTTTCTTCTCTCACCTTTGTTAAGAGTGACAGGATTCTATGACATAACATGAAGGAGTACACTGTAATATTGTGCTGCTTTCATTGTGACGTCATCTACAAGACAAAAGGGGGTGCCGTGTGGTACCGGCAGAGTAGAATAGTATACCTAGCCCAGTACCAGGTGTCGTAAGATCTTGCACCACGTGTCGGTTCTGGTACCTAAGTCGCCTCTTACGACACCTAATACAGGAGAGGTGCTATTCTACTCTGTTGGTACCTCACGGAGTTACCCAGTGGGGTAGTTTAATTTTGGATGTAGAGGATAGATTCGAAACTACAACGCCTAACTCTGTCCCCCGATTTTGTTATTGTTAGGTCGGACTGCGATCGATGTGTCGTGAGGTACCGGCAGAGTAGAATAGTAACTCCCCCTGCACCAGCTGTCGTAGAAGGCGACTGAGGTACCTAAACTGACAGATGGTGGTATATCTATCCGTAACAGTGTTGCTAAAATGCTATATGTCATCTAAGTTCTTTGATTGCTACCATAAGATTCCATTCTTAGGAAGGCCTATGGCCAGCAGTGGATATTTTACGGATGCTATGATGAAGTTGAAAATACACTGTTAAATATTCGTTTATCGTCAAGAGGTTAAATATGATATAAACATAACATAGTACTACTAACGCCATCTAGTTTTTATCGCAGGTACTATCTGGTCACTTGTATATACTCACTGAGTGTTGCTGTCAGCAGCAGAGTCCAATTGCACGCTGAACATTTGCTTTGGCAGTACATAAAAATTGAAGTTGTCCGACCGCAGCACAACACGTTTGACCGTGCAGTGAGGGCAACTGAAGGGAATTGTGACATTGTCCAGGGAGTCTCCCTCAGAAAGCTTTTTCGTTAGTTGTTTTACGGTCATGCCTGTCGGATCTGTGGGAATGAAATATTTTTAAGGATTTCATATGGGGGCACACCGACCTCATCATCATCACAGCAGAAATTTGCCCATAATTGCCGCGCTGGGCAAGCTGAGCGCAACTTTGGGATGCTGCTGCCCATCCCTGTCCTATTGCTTTTGAGCTTTACTGCTTCGGGTGGATATACCGCCATCTGTTGGTTTCGGTACCTGTAAATAGGGAGTTACTATTCTACTCTGCCGGCACCACACGGCACACCCATCGCAATCCGACCTTATGATAACAAAATTAGAGGACAAAGTTGTAGTTTCAGATGTATACTCATCATCCAAAGTGAAATTACAGGATAGCTAAGTGAGGTACCGGCAGAATAGTACCGCCCCATGCTAGGTATCGTAAGAGGCGAATAAGGCACCAGAACCGATAGATAGCCGTATTTCCATCCAGAACAGTGTAGCACAGAGCAGGGATGGGCAGCAGCATCCCAAAGTTGCACTCTGCCATCCAACTTCAATTATTTTTTATATGTATACATCGACATCGAGTATACGGATAGGAAGCGTCACCGCAACCTATAAACGTTCGTTATATCACTAGCGCGACCAACCTTGTAATATTTCATTACATCCATTGGAAATCCACTGCTGGACATAGGCCTTTCCAAGAAAGGGGGAATTTTGCCCATAATTGCCGCGCTGGGCAAGCGTGGTGGCAATCTCAGAGCGCAGCTGACGCGACGAAAATGCTGCCCATCCCTTATGCATTTGATCCACACTGTTTCGGTAGATATTCCGCCATCAGTCGGTTCTGGTACCTTAGTCGCCTCTTGCGATACATGGTACAATGGAAGGTACTATTTTACTCTACCGGTACCGCACGCGCACGGCAATAACGAATGTATATAGCTGCAGTGACGTGCCACGCGGACTGTACGCTTTTTTATCAACCTGGTGTAATTAAAAAATAAAAGAAAACTTAATATAGACGCTTTGTTATCAAACTTACGGGCTTCTACCAAATCAATGGTTTTCTTCGAGTCTCCATTCCTAAATTGAACCTTGTAACAGTTGGAGCTGTAGTTAGGCAATATATTTGCGATGACATACTTCTTGGTCACGTGATGAGTTTCATTTACGTAGTTCTGTAACCAGAAATATAAAAAAATACACTGAAACGCTTTACATTAGCTTTATGTTTGTAACCTACTCATTCGAAATCTGCCAATACAATCCCTACTTATTATATAAATACGAAAGTAACTATGTAACTCTGTCTGTCTGTCTGTTACGCTTTCCCGCTTAAACCTCTCAACCGACTGTGCCCGCGACTTCGTCCGCGTGGAATAAATTTTTGGGTACCATACCTCTTTACTTATATCGTTTATTTATATCGGATCAATGTCCTGAAAAATAAGTTTCAAGTTTCTTACCATCCCCCTTTTACCCCTTACAACTCTTAATTTGAATTAAAAAATAGCCTATGTCCTTTATCAGGTTCTAAATTTTCTGTATTGTCTGTGCCAAATTTCATCTAAATCGGTTGAGAGGTTTAAGCGGGAAAGCGTAACAGACAGACAGACAGAGTTACTTTGGCATTATAATATTATATTTTATTTCTTGAAAGAACCTTAACCAGCTGGACTACACGGTTGATTCCAGCTGGTAGGAAGCAAGGCCTCTTTGCCCAACTCTGCCTGCGAGCCCCGCGGCCCCCGCTGGGTTCGCGGGGCACCGTCGTCGAATACCTTGGCTGTGTTAGACTCACGCGTGAGCATACAGACTTGACAATATAAGCCGATCTTGCGCTTCATACTGAAGATGTACGCTCGATTAGAATAATATATCGGTATACACTCGTATGGTAACGGCAGTATAGTACCTCCACCTGTATTAAGCGTTGTAATTAATAACAAAGGCACCAGAACCGATAGATGGCGGTACATCCATACGCCAAACAGTTTAGATTAAATTCACAGGGCGAGGATCGGTAGCAGAATCCTTTACCAGCGATGGCGATGAAACGTGGTCATGCGCAATGTGAATTAATACCACTTTTTTTTTTATTGTAATGTATTCCCACACGTTCTCATACATTGACCGGACTCATGGTAAGTCGCTTAAAGCATGCGTGTTACGGACGCCAGACAACAGAGAAATCACAAATATTATTATAAGCTCTGGGCGGGAATCGAACCCACGACCCTTATAGCACAAGATAGGATTACTACTATATGCACCATCGGGCCAGTCAATAAAATATGACATTTCTCTTACACATTTCTCCGAAGGGTTGTGACATTTTCTGCATACAATATGCGAGTATTGGTATCCATCTGGTATTTCGACTCTTCTCTTGCTAGCATAATAGCTGGTGCCGGCTGGGTAGTGTTCGGCAAAGAAGTCCGCTGAAAACATAACATTTCATACATACAAAAAGTTTTTATCATCATCATACCAACCGTAAAATGTCCAAAGCTGGACGTAGCCTCCCCAAGAAAAAACAATCGCCCACAATTCATGGGCAGGTGTGATAGCAATCACAGTTGTAGCCTCGCAACGGAAATGTCGCTGCCCATCCTGTTGCATTCTAGTAACACTGTTTGTGAGTGGTATACCGCCACCTGTCGGATCCGGTATCCTAATCGCCTATTTGACCCCCGGTGTGGGGGGAGATAGACCTCGTGCAAAGGTCGTCTGCATCGGTACCTTACTTTCAGCTATCCCTACCGCAAAGCAGGGTTAGCAATGCTGTGTTCCGGTTCAAAGGGCGATAGTAGCAGTGAAATGTGTAATCTATACTAATATTATAAAATTGAAGAGTTTGTTTGTTTGAACGCGCTGATCTCAGAAACTTAAGGTCCGATTTAAATAATTACTTCCGTGTTGTATATTCCATTTATCGGAAAAGATTATAAGTTATATAACATTACGCTAGGACTAATACATAAATATAAATGTCGTTTGCCCCCCAAACGCCTGCCAATTTTTATTGTCGCGAATCTGCTTTTAATCGTAATGTGTTCGATATGCAAACAGGAACGAACTTCTCGTACTTTATCTTTGCATGAAATCACTTACGTAGTGGATTTAGATATTATAACAGTTTGTGTGATAAGATTCTTTTCTGTTAACCACAGAACCAATTTTAGTTATTTTGGTATGTATAAAGATAGTTGAGTGCGATTGGAAATGAAAATAAGCTGAGTACTAATCATGCAAAGACGAAGTCACAGGCATCAGCTAGTGTGATATAATATCTTCAAATCACAAGGTTGGCAACGCGCTAGTGATATCACTAGCGCGTAATAAGGATATCCTTGTGATATCACTAGTGATATTACGAGTGACTATAAACGGCAGTATTGCTTACTGTCACACGGGATGAGGAATGATTGTAATTAGTTAGTTGACTGATGACTACGCCTATGGCGCATATAGTAATCCTATCTTGTGCGCCAAGGGTCGTGGGTTCGATCTCCACCAAGGACAAATATTTACATGACGAAAATTTAGGTATTACATTTGTGATGTTGTCTCATATCCGAAAAATCTGCTTTAAGCAACTTATTTTATTATTATTATTATTGCTACCACGCCTGCCCAGCGCAACAGCCATAGACAAAACTCCCTCTTTCTAGGCCTAAATCCAGCAGTGGACATCCAGTGATAGATTTCGTATACTCACTTGGTACTTCTGTAATTGAAATTGGGAATAATCAATAACAATTTGTTATTTAAAATTTGTGCTCTAAAAAGTTTTGATAGCGTTTCAAAATGGCTGACTTACCTTCGACCAATTCTGGAATAGATTTAAAAATAATTAGTATGTTGTTTTGAAGAAACTCAACTTCGAACGGGTTCAATTAGGTTAAATAATGGTTATTGTGGGTTATCTTTAAGATGGGTACACACCACCTCAGACTTTTTCGTAGACCTTTTTATAGTGTACAATACTGTAGTACTATAGTTACTTTGATCTATCTGCCAGCGCTTGCAATGTAATCACAAAAAAAGTTTATTTAAATCACACTAGAAACCTCTAAGATTATCAGTGTTTCTCTATTACATTTTGCAGGTATTATACTCGTACATATAAACGTTCCTCTTGAATCTCGAATCATCAATGTATCGTTTTTCAATCCGTAGAGTTGTTTTAAAGATCGGATGACGAGTCCAATGGCGTCTATGATAGTGATCCAGTCTTGTACGCCAAAGGTCGTGGGTTCGATCCCCTCTTCGAGAAAATTGTTGCATGATTAATATTTATATTTGTTCTGTGTCTGGGTGTTATGTATCTAAGTTTTATATTTTATTCGATTTTTGCTAACTGTGTAGAATTAGATCCAACTTGAGAGATATTTTATATGTCAATGTACAAATGCAATATTATTTTCACTGAAAAACTTAGGTGTGTCGTTTGGACATGAGAAAGTCGGGTCAGCTTGTCTTTGTATTGACTGGCCTGATGTCGTAGATGGTAGTGATCCTATAAGTACTACAAAAAAATATGAATTACTTACCATCCTCTGGAAAAATGGCGATATAATTAAGAAAGAAGACTTATTGCCAAAACTCTGCACCGTACTGCACCACCTTATCAATTTTTATTTCGTCTGATGGTTGACTGGTAGATAATGCCACTAAGCATTAAGGCCGCCATATGTACATTGTCTTTTTGATATGCAAAAGAGTTACACAACACGCGACGTAGATGCCGCTTCCCACCCCCGCCCTCTGCATTTGAGCTGCACTGTTTCGGATAGATATACCGCCATCTGTCGGTTCTGATACCTTAGTAGCTTTTAACGACACATGGTGCAGTGGGAGGTACTATTCTATTCTGCCGGTACCTTACGGCTCAAAATTTATATAAAAGTATATATAGGTATATAAAAATTACGTGTCACGGTGTTTGTCCAGGATGAACTTTTAAATTATGTGAACCGTTTTTAATATTTTTTGTTTACTATGCACAGTTTGATTCGACGGGTGCAGATAGTAAAGGTCGTGGGTTCGATCCCCACCCAGGACAAATATTTACATGATAATATTTATGTTTGTTCTATGTCTGGGTGTTAAATATATGAATTTAAGTAGTATATCTGTGATTCCTCTGTTGTCTGGCGTCCTTAACACGCGTGCTTTAAGCGACTTATCATAGAATCAGGTCAATTTATGAGATGTTGTGAGAGTTTATATATATATTCAGTTTAAGAAATAGGATAGTTTATTAGTTTATTGTAGCAGACAGGACAATGTCCATCGGGTCAGCCTTATGTGTTATATAGTTTAATAAATCAACGATCACTTACTTTCGACATCTGAAAAGATAAATAATATAATTATTTTTAAGTTACATCATTGACTTAATAAATTATTTATTACATACATACATATTTTAATATGTAAAAAATATGTATGTATATAACAAAGTTATATACATACATATTTATAACTTTTATTTACTTACCCCGATTCTATATTGAAAACTTTTTTTACTCATTCTGTTTTTCATCAACATCACCATCATACCAGCCATTGGAAATCAACTGCTAGACCTCTCTAACTCTCCTTCTCTCTCTCCAAGAAAGGAGGTTGTTGTCCATAATTTCCGCGCTGGGCAAGCGTGTTGGCAATCGGAAAGCGCAGCTATAGTAACGTCGATGCTGCCCACCCAGTGCATTTGAGCTGCAATATTTCGGATGGATATACCGCCATCTGTCGGTTCTTGTACCTTAGTCGCCTCTTACGACATCTGGTACAGAAGGACGTACTATTCTACTCCGCCGATACCTCTTGGCAATTTATAACTTTTTTATTATACAAATTATGTGTATTGCACCCTACACACCTTACACCTAATTTTCTGTTTTTCTTGATGGTTGACTTGTAGATAATGCCGTAAAGCATTACATACATCACGCCTGTGTCCCACCGCGGTAGGCAGAGACTATGGATCTCCACTTGCTACGATCTTGGCGTACCTCTCTCACTTCGCTCACTCGCATTAGTCCTTTCATACACGCTCGTTTATTCTCGGTATTTCTAACATGGCCCTTCTTTAATACTACTTCTACCTGGTTAAGGTATGTTCGCCTCGGTCGTCCTATACCAACTCTTCCATTCACTGTCTCTCTATATATTTGTGCAGGAAGTCTACTTTCATTAATAAGATTTTATATTAAATAATATTACTAATTTACCATATATATCTGCAAAAAAGAAAACAACATTCGTTTGAGTTAAGGACGTAAATCAAACATTTTATGGAGGTGACTGTAATGACCTTATTTGTTTTTGGTTCATCAGGGCCATTTGTGCCATATTGTACTACAATCAGAACCGGATATAGCGTCATTGAAGGGACCGTATATTTCCGACGTTATTTCCGATAGTTGTTATTAGCAATACACAGCATAAGTACTTACATATATCTAATATAGAATATAATATTGTTTTCAAATGAAATGTCAAAAAAAGAAATAAAAATGTTTATTAAGAAATCATTGGAGATACTAGATGTACTTAGCTGCACAATATGACTTACGCTAGTTTTTAGAGTAATCAGTCATTTTGGTGTTGTATTTTTTTTTTTTTTTTTTCGGACGAACCTAGTGCTGGACTACTCAGACGTCAATTCCAGCGCCACCGAAAAAGAGGGCGGGGCCTCTCATAGATGAGAGGACCGATGCCCGTAATAATCCTGCGTGCCCCGCGGCCGCGACCGCGCGTTTAGCGCGGTCGCGCCCGCAATGGCTCGCGAGATTTGAGCGGGACCGACGGCGAGACCGAGGGCGTCTCTAGAGGCTCGACCTAGGCTCGGTCGCCGTCGTTGGGGTTGAATTTACTATGAATGAATTAAATTAAAACAAGAGAGGACGGACAGATTGAGCCCGACAGCCCTAGGGCTGTCGGTTATCGCTCGTAGGGGCAGGGACTTCACGCGTTCGCCGGCGAACGCGGTGTACTGCTCTGTTATACGAGTGCATGTGGAGTGTCAATGGTTGAGTTGTGCCAGTGAGAGGGCGAGAAAGGGCTGCGAGTTTCACGGTTATTTTGTCGGGAGGGTCGTCTAAGACGTGACGCGGTCTACGAGATCGGACGTGAAGGTGTTGTATTAAACCAAGCTGTCACTCACGCAGTCAGTTAGCGTAGATTCGTCGTTATAAGCGATATGTCGCCACATCCGATGTTGTTATAGCCGGTATGTTTACTGAACAGTTTACTACAAACTCGGCCAGGACCTTACAATCTGGTCGTATTAACTGATCGGTCGTTGTAGACGATGTCGTCATAATCGGTTTTGACTGTATTTATAAAAAAATAAATATTGTGTGTTTATTTTGACATTACAATCCCTGTTGGCTTTGAATTGCTAAAAAGATCTACATGCTTTATCTTTACCTCTAGCACGCAAAACGTCAATTAATTGCATTCTCAGAAGTACATGTTGACAACCAACGTCCTCGTGGTGATATCATCGTCATCGTTATTACCATTAGAAGTCCACTACTTGGCGTAGGTCTCCCCAAGAAAGGAGAAATTTTGCCATTAATTGCCACGCTGGGTAAGCGTGTTGCAATCACAGAGCGTTGCTTTCGCGACGGGGATGCTGCTGCCCGTCCCCATCCTATGCATTTCAGCTACACTGTCTCGAACTCGGTTCTGGTAACTCAGTCGCCTCTTACGACACTTGGTATTCTACTCTGCCGGTACCTCACAGCAAAGGTAGTGGTCATATCTTATGCGCCAAAGGTGGTAGGTTCGGTTCCTACCCAGGACAAACACTTATATGATGATATCTATGTTTTTTCTGTGTCTGGGTGTTAAATATATGTATTTAAGTAGTATATTAGTAATTCTGCTGTTATCTGATGTTCGTAACACAAGTGCTTTAAGCGACTTATCACGGAATCAGGTCAATGTATGAGATTTTGTGCGTTTTTTTCTTTAAATTTAATTAGAGGAAATACAGTGTACATTACCTTCGACTGAAAATAAATAAGAATATATAGTCCGATTCATCATGATAACATTGGCCGTAGGACCTCCACTGATGGACGTGGGCAGTCCCAGCTGGTTCTACATAGGAACGGTTTTATACGCCCTGCATCCAGTGCGATCCTGCAGTTACATTCAAATCAGACTAAGTGCATCTTTTGTATGGTTTATGGTGGTAGCACATCACCATTCTTACGATTATATATGAAGGAGCTGCGTCTCTACGTCCTTCGACGCTTTCTGAGACAATTGGTCATTGAAACCATTATCACCACAAATTTTTCTGGCAGGTTCTTTTCTTGCGGTAAGCGCAATGAACCTGCTATAAACTTAGTTATAAGACCCGTCTGGTACCGGCAGACTAGTATTAAAATAAGACACTCAATGACCTATACCTTTAAATGAGTCTTATAACACCATAAGGTCGCCAGGGTCATCGGTAATTTGGGTAAAATTGTAATAAGCACATCTATACTCAAAGATATTTTTCTGACGATTTGAAAGTGCTAATGATAGGCCTATTTAAATGAAAACATATTTGACTTTTGACAAATGAATTGCAAGCACCAAGCGGCAGGTTTCATCGAATAACCAGGGCCCTATTAGCAACTAGTACCGCATAGTTCGAAGTCCCCTCCCTCGTGTCCAGAGAGGTACCGGAACTGTGAATTCGCTCACCACCCGTAGTCGCAATCGACTACTCACGATATTAATTCTCGTTCGAAACACCAGATAAGCTGATTCCTTCTTTTTCCAACGAGGTGCTGGAGTTGTAAGGCACGAGCACATCCAAATGGACTTGCATACATCTCCCCAAGTTCTTTTAAGCTACTGAATCAATATATTCAGCAAGCTATTCTCCGCTGCTATTATAAAAGGGTATATGGCTATTATTCCTTTATGTACCCAACTAAGTTCTTGCTGGGAATGTTGGGGATGAATTCTCTGGTAACCGGGAGAACTCGTGCAGAGCTGTCTACCGCTATAGTAATATTGCGTGGCGATGTGGACTCGCCTGAAGGTGTAAGCAATTGTCACGCATCTTTGTGCCAAACAACGGTCTGCGCATTCGATCCGGACGAAGGCATCGGCTGCTTGCGCCTCTGCCGTGTCGTACGCAATCGCCTTCATGTCGCATGCAGCAGGCACTTAACGCACTCCTCATGTCTCACCCGGATTTTGACGTATTTGTCGACAACGTCAAATCATTAATAATAAAGCTTGGTGTTGAATCATTTAATTTTTGTTACAACTTTATAAATGTGTAATTGGGATAACCCGATTAATTATGTTAATAAATAAATATTGTGAGTCATGTCACTTCCAGCTATCGGGTGCTGGTACCGGAGGTATTTAGAGGGATAGTAAACTCCACAAGGCAGCAAAGGCACCTCGGGCCTCGCGCTCTTTGTTCGCGTTCGCCCTTCATACGATTAAGAACAGGATATATTCCAACGTCACATTGTCCAACTCGTGTATTATTCATAGACAGTGTCGCCATCTCGATGACCGTCGAAGTGACATAAACTACTTTTTGACATACATTTTATGGATACTTGGATAAAATTTGTAATACCAGTTATCATCATCATCATCATCATATCAGCCATACGAAGTCACTCACAGGCCGCCCCAAGAAAGCGGAATATCGCGCATAATTGCCGCGCTGGGCAAACGTGGTGGCAATCGCAGAGCGCAGCTTTCGCAATGGGAATGCTGCTGCCCATTCCCGTCCTGTGCATTTGAGCTTCACTGTTTCGGATGGATATACCGCCATCTGTCGGTTCTGGTACCTCTGCCTCTTATGACAGGTATCCTAATACAGGGGGAGATACTATTCTATTCTGCCTATTATAACATAATACTTTTTTTTTTTTTGCACCGCCCTGGTTCCTTTTCTGCGTTGCCCGATGGTTGACTGGTACATAATGCCACTTGGAATTAAGTCCGCCATATGTATATCAATTTATATATGTGCAAAAAGTTAAATAAATAAACGTGATGCAGTGTTGTCACAACAGCAAAAAAAAACTCACCGTAATCACCTGCAAGGAGTATACGGAATAAATTAGAATAGAAATTATAACAAAACGAAGAATTTTATCAACTCAAGCTAACATAAAATATGTATTATATCATCTATAAGACGTCCACTGCTAGACATAGGCCTCCCCAAGTGATCTCTAATAGGATCGGTTGTATGCGGCCTGTGTCCAGCGCGATCCTGCGGTTTTAGTCTGATCGACTGTCCGTCTTGCGGGTGGACGCCCTACGCTGCTCTTGCTGGTACGTGGTCTCAATTCCAGAACCTTACGACTCCATATACATGAAATAACTTAGCACAAAATTTGAGGCAACAGTGACGCCTCACGCAGTAACATTAAACAACACGTTGCGTCAAATCAGTTAATTTTTCAATCCGCGACGTACGTTATATAGAAAAACGTCCACGTCATCGTAGACCACGTCACGTTTTAGAAGACCCGTTCTAGAATATCACCGTATCAGCTTTGAAAGTCCACTGCTGGACATAGGCCTCCCCAAGTAAGAAGGAATGTTGCCCATAATTGTCACGCTGGGCAAGCGTATTGGCAATCGCATACCACAGCTTTAGCAACGGGATGCTGCTACCCATCCCCACCCTGTGTATTAAAGCTGTACTGTTTGAGATGGATTTACCGCTATCTTTCGGTTCTGGTACCTTAGTCGCCTCTTACACCTGATGCAGGGGGAGGTAGGTACTATTCTACTCAGACGGTACCTCATAGCTAGTATTACAGACTTCTGGCCCTCTCACTGGCACTCCACTATCACTTCGTAGAGTAGTACACCGCGTTCTTCGTCGAACGCGTGCTGTGCCTGCTCCAACGAGTGATATTCGACTACCCTTGCGCAGCCAGTCCTCTTTTGCAAAACTTAACTTCATTCCCCACCTGAGCCTAGGTAGTCGCCGCGGGGCGCGCAGGTCAATACGGGCACTAGGTCGCTCACTAACGAGTGACCTCGCCCATTCATTCGGTGACGCTGGAATTGACGTCTGAGTAGTCCAGAAATAAGTTTGTCCATACATACAAAAACCTACCGCTTTACTGTCAGGAATCCTAAGATTTGTTAGTTTATTTTTTAAAGGCCAGGTCAGAAATACCAAGAATAAACGAGCGTACATGAGGACTAATGCGAGTAAGGGACGCGAAAGAGGTATGCCAAGATCGTAACAAGTGGAGATCCATAGTATCTGCCTACCCCGATGGGATACAGGCGTGATGTATGTATGTTAGTCTCCTCGTTACTTCAACAAAGCACCTCATCACTTGAAGCTGCTAATTCTAGCGGAAGACTTCTCCGCTGAGTTCACCGTGAGCCCAGAGTGTTCGTGTACGTAGGCTAAGACATGTCTTCCTGGATCCCTGGCGCCCTTACCTTGATTCGCACAACATACACTAGTCTAGGCATAGAGCTTACACTGCACTCGCCGGCGAGTGCTTTATACCCTGTCTCACATAGCGCTTAGCGGCAGTATTAGTGCAACTAGGCGCAATATCTCGAGGCTCTTTAAAGTCCCCTCAAACTAAGCTAACTCAAGCTGAGGTCAATAATGAGACTGAGGTCGTTAACCTTTCGAGCGTTATCAGGGTTCAAAATATTTGAACGGGACTGAAGGCAAAAGCAAAGGACTTATTAGGTACCTCCTAGATATGGACTTCAGCTAGAGAGCCCGTGATTTGAAATGTTTGCAAAAAGAGGAAGTGATGGTCACAGTGCGCTCAGAGCACACATCGAACGAAAGTCTGACTTAACTCCTGTCTGAAATAATACACAGCAAATTTTAAGTAATTTCAGTTTGATTGAATGTCTATACTACATCTAGTAGTTAATTGTGGAACTATGTCGTATTACTTTGAGTTGTGCTTTAAACCTGCTTTATAAAAAATATTAGTTTCGGCCAACTTACGCCAGAGGTCGCTAGCTAATAATGCTTGGTCCGGAGTAGCCAGCGCGAAGATGTACCCCACTTGGCAGGGGTTCCAATGTTCGCATATCTCTTTTTCTGGATCGAGATCGCTTACGTATTTGTAGGTCTGAAAAAACATAAAGACAAATCAGACCTTAATTAAACCAATACTGACCATAACCTAGACTTTCTTGTGTTTTTAAAGATTTTTTTTAACTCTCTCCTATTTCTACCACCAATCAGCAGTATTTGCATGGCTGTGTTCCGGTTTGAAGAGTTAGAGAGGCAGTGATATTACTGGATAATCATCATTATCATCATACCAGGCATTAAAAGTCCACTGCCGGACATAGGCCTTCCCAAGAAATAGGGAATTTTGCCCAAAATTGACGCGTTGTGCAATCCTGTTGGCAATCGCAGAGCGCAGCTATCTGCTGCCCATACCCACCCTATGCATTTGAGCTACACTGTCTCGGATGGATATACCGCCTTCTGTCGGTTCTGGTACCTCGAGTCGCCTCTTACAACACCTGGTGCAGGGGGTGGGACTATACTTTGCCGGTATCTCACGGCTGGATATTATGACACAAAATCTATAAATCACAAGGTTGCCAACGTGCTAGATATCCTTGCTGACATATCTGAAGCTGCGGTGACGCTCACTGCCACGCGGACTGTATGCTTGTTTGTCGAACTAATATAATGAAAGAAGACTTGAGCTGGCTCATACTTTATCAGGGTAGTAGCGGTAATGGACCACGACGTCTTCGCTCTCGTCGAGGGTACACATTTTGTAAGTGTAATTGAGAGAGGTGCGCTCTACCGGCGCGCATCCAATAACAGTCGACCCATTTTTTGGTAGATCTGGTCCTTCGACTTTGTGTCCTGAAATATTAAGGGTTCATCATCATCATCATACCAGCCATTGGAAGTCCACTGCTGGACATAAGCCTCTCCAAGAAAGATGGTTCTTTGCCCATAGTTGCCGCGCTGGGCAAGCGTGTTGGCAATGGCGTGTTGCAAAAAATGCTGCTGCCCATCCTTGTCTTCCTCCTCCATCCTCCTTTGCATTTGAACTGCACTGTTTCTGATAGATATACCGCCATCTGCCGATTCTGGCACCTTAGTCGTCTCTTACGACACCTGGTGCATGGGGAAGTACTGTTCTATTCTGCCAGTACCTCGCGGCACTAATTAAAGGTAATAATTTAATTATTATAATTCTATAGGTATAATATTTTCTAACTTTTACGCATTCACTACACATAATTAAGCTGTAATTGTTCTAAAGGAACCGTAATGTAACCAAAATGTCGAACGAAACCTAAAAAGTTAAATAAACCACTTTCTGGAGTCGTTAAATGTGTCGTATTAGGGGTTCGAGTTTTTATTACTTCATCATAATCATTAAAGAAGCCGTTAAACATCCACTGCTAGACATGTGATAGATTAAAGAATAGTGTGATAAGAGATCGGTATGGTGAAAAAGATGAATGAAGAGGAATGTTGAGAGAGTTTGGACATGTAGAAAGGAGGGATGAAAGTAGAATGACGCCACAAATATATAGAGCGGTAGAGAATGGAAGAGTTGGTATAGGACGACCGAACATACCTTAACCAGATAGAACAGGTATTAAGGAAGGGCCAGGTCAGAAGTACCTAGAATAAACGAGCGCGTATGAAAGGACTAATGCGAGTAAGGGTAGCGAGAGGTATTTTTAGTAATTATAATTTTACATTCAAATAAAGTATGCATAAATACTTTATCGGATAATGGAAACGATATATAATTACTGAACGAAATGTCAGATGTCAGTATGTCTTGTAAATGTGACAGGACAGTTTGTGTATTTATTTTATTAATTTATATGTTTATTGTCAAACATGTTTAGCAACATTTAAAGAACAAAAGAATGCATTAGCATCTAGTAAATGCACACAAAAATACGTTTTCAAAGCAACAAAATCGTGACATTTGATATATACCTTTTTTCTTCCTAATACTTTATTTTTTCCTACCCAAATCAGTTCATATGTTATATTTGCCAAAAAAAGTTTTGAACCAACGTATTATATGTTTGGATTTGCCAAAAACACTGTCGTATTAGGTTTAACTAGTTAGGATAGCTGATCAATAAATAATAAAATGATTTCTCGAAATTCAGTACCAATCCAGAGATCCAGAGATCAATGTACCCAATTCTGTCAAATTTTTAGTCAGTTTTAAATTGAGTTCAATACCTTGCTGTTATGGATTAATATCGATTGCGAAGTTTTGATAGATTTGGATAGGTTGATCTGTCGCTGTGTGTAACCACTTACGGTTGCAAAAGAAATAATTATTTCCAGCCGTATATAAATCTCTATCTTCCGCGCTGAGGCAGGAATCGAACATGACCGACGAGGGTTCCACGCCCTTTTCGCACGCGATCATTCCGCTACCATCAGGCTCTTTGATGTCCAAGTTGGAAGGGCAGCGGTAGAATAAACCTGAAAATGAAACATTAAATAACTTATTGAAAATATTTGAAGCTTTTTATATTTATATATTATAGGTACACTTACAAATAGCTTTCAACCATACCAATATTCATAATTGAATATAATTAATATTAACTAGACGATAACTAGCTTAACGAGCTATAGAGGGGGCAATGCTTGGAGTTTCTTAGCGCGATCGAACCAGGAATGAGGAGATTTGTAACAGAACCAAAGTTACCGATAGTGCCCGGCGGATTAATAAGTTGAAGTGCTAATAGGCAGGGCATTTGGTACGCAGAACCGATGGCCGGTGGAGTCGTAAGGTTCTGGAACGGAGACCATGTACCAGCAAGCGCAGCGTAGGGCGTCCACCCGCAAGATGGACAGACGATCTGACTAAAACCGCGCTGGACATAGGTCGCATACAACTGGTCCTATTGGAGACTACTTAGGGAGGCCTATGTCCAGCAGTGGACGTCTTATGGCTGATATGATGATGATGATAGTTCTCCAAACATTGTTAAGGCAAGAGAAGTTTACAATAATGTAATACAATAATGTAATAAAGTAAGATTTTATGTGTAGACTGTAAGGAAACCTGTATAAATAATTAAATATCAATCATTGGAAGTCCACTGCTCGACATAAGTCCAAACGAAGAGGATATTTCGTCCATAATTGCCGCGCTGGGCAAGTTGATAATCACAGAGCGTAGCTTTCGCGGCGGGGATGCTGCTACCCATCCCCACTATACACCATCTGTGGGTTCCGGTGCCATAATCGCCTTTTACGACACCTGGTAGAAGGGGAGGTACTCTGACGGTACCTCTCGGCACTCACATCTTCATCACTAATATTAAATCACAAAAGTCCACACACAATAGGTTGCCAGTTAGAGATGCTCTATAATATTAACAATAAATCAATTAATACTAAGTCCTACCCTACAAATACACTAATACAGGCATATACAAGCACACACACACACACACACATACACAAACATTGAAACTAAATTATCCAAACAATGTTCTTTTATTTTATTTTTTATTTATGGGTATAAAATACCGAAATGTATAAGTACGATCAATTCTGTCTATAAAACAAATGATGTCCTTTATGAATGCAACCAATCCAAAAATAGGTTAATTTCAATGCTCAACGTATCCTAGCCATAATGTTATTTCTACGAGTATAGTGTTCATTCATTCACTTTGCCCCGGGCCGGTCTATACGTTTGTTCTTTGTTATCCCGCTAGCTCTCTATCATGTTTTGTTATAATAAAGTTATTTTTAAATGGCCTTACTCAATATCAACAAAGAAATTGATTAAAAGGTTAAACTTTTTCAAAACTACTTTTTATTTAGTCAGTTGACAAAAAAATTGGTAATATTCCAGTACAGAATTTGTTCTTTGCCTAGTAAATTTTAAACAATGTTACTGTTTTTTATTTTGTTGTTAATGAGCAATACCCAAATTATAGATATTATGCGATAAACAACGACTATCGTTGTTGGGCTTTCGATTATGACGACGACAATATCGATGTTTTTTTAAATTTCGATCATCCCTGGCACTGTGTAATATCCCCTCCCACATAGCGCCTTGAATGATAATTGTAATATTATTTTTGTAGTTTATTTATAATATATTTTATGACGTAAATAAAATGACACACACTTTTCAAGTTCAATTATTTACTTTGGTCGGCACTTCTGGAATGCCGCTGTTACAAGTATGAATTAACGTTATTTAACGTTTAAAAACGTTATTATGCTAGTTATTTCATTTTGTTTTGTATGCTGTTATTCCGTTATTTGTTATCAACTCACCTCGTTTTATGAACAATGGAGGTTTACCCCTCATTTCAGCAACTGTAACCCCTTTCTCTCCGTTCTGTATAGCTGTCATGACCCTTCTGTAAGAATAAAAAATAACCTACTCATAAAATTGCAAATAATAATTAAATTAACATTCTCATCATGATAGCCGTAAAATGTCCACTGCTGGACATAGGCCACCCCCAGAGAGGGAGAATTTTGCACATAATTGCTACGCTGGGCAAGCGTGGTGGCTATCGTAAAGAGTAGTTTCGCGAAGGAAATGCTGTTTTTTATTCCCGTCCAGTTGCATTTAAACTACTTTATTGTTCCATCACAGCTATGATCCTCCAGCCAAAAAATTAACATTCTGTTTCAAACTAACTGTTGTAATTTATTTTTAAGGTATATGCCTACACAAGACCTACCAGTGCCTGAGCAAACCACCGCAACCACCTTTCGGTCTTTTTTCCGGACGTCTGTATTGCTGGATACCAATTCAGATGCCAATTCCAGCGCCTTCGAAAAAAGAGGGCGGGGCCTCTCATAAATGAGAGGTCCGACCTGTTGACATCCTGCGTACCCCGCGGCCGCGACCACGCGTTACGCGTTCGTGCCCGCCAAGCTCGCGAGATCTCCCGATCACCCGAGGCGCCTCTAGAGGCTCGACCTAGGCGCTGCCATCGTTGGTGGTGAGTTTAATTATGAAAATTCAGCAAAGGAGGACGGATAGAGTGAGCCCGGCAGCTGTAGGGCTGTCAGTTATCGCTTGTGGGGGCAGGGACTGCATTCGTTCGCCGGCAAACGCGTTGTACCAGTGATTGGGCGGGGAAGGGCTGCGATTTTCGCGGTAATCCTATCGGGCGATCGTCTAAGACGTGACGCGGTCTACGATGTCGTGCAGTCTGTGATCCGCCCATAACGGTGGCAGTAGTGCGTCCAGACGCATTTAGTCCTATAGGTAGCGGGGAATACGTGCAATTATTACACAAACTAGTTATTTGTAAACTGATTTTTTTGCACTCTTTAAAATGATGCAAGGGGGGGGGGGGTGTAAGCCGCTACTTTTATTATAATTGTAATGATTGCTCACCTATACAGCGTGGTCCTCCGCTCCTGTTCCGCAATTATATAAGGGATCAATTCCTCGTTCAGCACGTCGACCTTCCTCTTTGATTCCGCATTTATCTGTAATTTTATCACTATAATAATGAACCCAATTGGGGCAGTTTCACTGTCCTGACAATATAAAAATATACAGCTTAAAATTACATTGAGTTAGGTTCTTTCTACTTTATTTTATGTATGCAAAAATCTATGAGCCCAGATTTTTATTAAATCGTGGAAAACTGAACTTAGCGAGTACCTAGCCTATTAGGTTTCATTACCTAAAGTGCCTGGAAACCTCACATTGCAAGACTTGAAATATTTTATAATTAACATCGTTACGTACCCGATCTGCATCTTTGTTGAAATTTATATTAGTTCCGTCCTGAAAATTGAAATGGTGAACTGAATTGAAATTTACTTCTTCATACCAGCCATTGTCCACCGCTGGACATAGGACACCTCAAGAAAGGGGGAATTTTGCCCGAATGCCCCGCTGGGCAATCGTTTCGTCAATCACAGAGCGTAGCTCACGCGACGGGAATGCTGCTGCCCATCCCCATCCTGTGCATTTAAACTGCACTATTTCTGACCTGCCTACAATGCCTCTACCACCCTTTCGACTGGAACGAAGCATTGCGAACACTGCTATTTAGCGGCAGAAATAGGTGAGAGTGGCGTACAAGACAATCTTTTGTCTGAGGTCTACCTCATGTATGTGGTAGAAAAGGACAGTATTACAATACTCACGACAGCTTGCCTCCTTATGATATTAGCTAGATAACGTCCTCTTCTAGTCGCTGGTAGTAGAACGCTGCCTGGTTGCACCATATTGCCAAACTGAAATAATAAATAGGTCGAACGTCAAAGATAATCACAAGAAACATCCGTTACAAAGATAGTCAAGTCTTCATTGCCTGATAGAAATGCCGATCAAAATCAGACCGTGTTATCCATACCATTTATAATTTTTTATCCAAATAAATAATTTAATATTCAAAACTGTCTTAATACCTGATGATTACTTTTTGAATTATTGAAAACGGAAATTCCATTCAAAAAATATCTTGAAATTAAAATAAAAATACATGCCGGCGGCGCCCGCCACGAAGTACATCGAGTAATTAACTCGACGAGAGCAATTGTATTTGGCACTTTCTCGAGTAGGATCTCCTGAAAATCAATACGCTTCGTTGCCACCTAAAAATACCACAGCCAACGTAGTGTACAGGGAGGCTTTAAGATAAGCATACAATTTTTTTCAAATTAGGGATTCATGGTCGTTTCAATTAGCATGCTTATTACTGAAATATATGTACCTATTTATGTCTACCCGTGCGAAGCCGGGACGGGCAGCTAGTATATATTTATATATATACAAAAGGAGAATTTGACTGTCTGGCTATATGTATTTTAATAGTATATTTGTGATTCCTCTGTTGTCTAATGTCCGTGACACAAGTGCTTTAAGCGACTTATCACAGAATGAGGTCAATGTATGGGATGTTGTGGGAATTTAATTATTTCATTTCCTAGTAGTTACAAGACTATATTTAAATAAGTCAGTGTGTTTGGGCATTCTAGAAATATAGGAACGTATCATCCTAATCTCAGGCAATAATAAGCTTTACTACTATTTTGATTCTTTGATTTTATTAGGTTGCAACTCTTGCAATATTTGATGGACATCAAGCCCACTATCATCTGTTTTAATTGGACCCGCCATGTTGATACTGACTGCAGCAGCTAACGACAACGAACTGCCAGCTGTAGCTCGCCAATCACACTGCTCTGATTATCATCATGATCACTACAGCAGCCCACTGCTGGACATAGGCCTCCCCAAGATAGGGGGAATTTCGCCCATAACTGCCGCAATGCGCAAGCGTGTTGTCAATCGCATAGCGCAGCTGTCGCGACGGGGATGCTGCTGCCCATCCCCACCCTTTGCTTTTGAGCTACACTGTCTCGAATGGATATACTGCCATCTGTCGGTTCTGGTACCTTAGTCACCTTTTACGACACCTGGTACAGAGGGAGGTATCTC
Organism: Heortia vitessoides; assembly: GCA_020976665.1. NCBI lineage: Eukaryota > Metazoa > Arthropoda > Insecta > Lepidoptera > Crambidae > Heortia > Heortia vitessoides. Next base: position 3,847,592 of record JACJUM010005599.1, read on the forward strand.
ACTGCTCTGATAAGTTCTATTTGGTAAGGCTTAATCATTAAACCAAATTGGAAACTTCTAGACTTACTGGCAAGTATCCACTGTGAACTAAAGTAACTAAGCCCCAAAACCACAGCAATAGAACACCCAACTTCATTCTCACGAGTATTTGGAATAGACTGTTATTTTTCGTTATTTATTTCCAATTAACAGTTATCGGTATACCGTTAATTAATTGTGTCAGCAAATTGGCAATTTAAAAAGAAATAAAACGTCACATATATTTCTGATCTATAGAAACTAAATGAAAGGAAAAACATTTTCTGTACCGTCTAAGAGGATTACGAATTCATAACAACTGCCTTAAATTTAATTAGATATTCTGTTCACATATTTCTTCTTGGTTGAACTATCCTTAATTAATAATAAATATATATTAATAAATAATATCCTAATTTAATACAATATTATTTATTACAAATTCTCAATATAATATTATTATCTTTTTTAAATTAAACATTTTTTTTCAGAATTCAATATACTACTAGATGTTATATATATATATATATTTCCCACAATATTTCATACATTAAACTGACTCCGTGGTAATCGTTTAAAGCACTTATGTTACGGACGCTAGATAATAATCGCAAATATACTGTTTAAATACATATATTTAACACCCAGACACAGAACAAACACAAATATCATTATACAAATATTTGGCCTGGATGGGAATCGAAACTGCAACTCTCGGCGTTGACCACTTCGTGCCATGTCCGACGCAAAGGTTACCAGAAGGCTTCCAGCAGTTCCTTGCTGCACAGCAACGTCTTACTGGCCGGCGCATGGACCCAATTCCAGAAATTAACAGCCCATCGGCCATTGGTACTGCGTATTTTGTACCTTGCTCATTTCCAGATTAAATTGTTAATCCACTGGGCTTTATCAGTAACTTTGTTTCTATAACATATTCCCTCATTTCTGACCCTGATTCTCTTGATAGTGCACATACACTCAAGAACATGTTATTGGATTGTTACACTTGGATATAAACCTCTCCAAAAAGGGGTAATTTGCGGATAATAGCGAGGAACATTGTTCTGGATGGATATAGCGCCATCTGTCAGTTCCGGTACCTCATTCACCCTTTAGACAACCTTTGTATGCACCTCAGCAACATTATCATCATATCAGCCCAAAGACGTCCGCCGGTCTGTACATCTTGCGGGTGGACGCCTTACGCTGCGTTTGCCGGTACCTCTCCATTCCAAATCCTAACGACTCAATCGGTTACCGATTCTGCGCACCAAATGCTCTGCCCACTGCCACTACAACCTTTACAAATTGTAACAATGCAATTCCTGGCCCAGGGGCCGAATCGTTCATGATGTTGATGAATTGATAAATGAATATGATGACCACTTATTAATTATGTATAGCATAATGATTTAAGAATAAATATTGATCGCGAGGTTAGACATTTGTGTAAGTAAGTATATTGCGCTGAGCACACCGAAAATGTAGAGTCGTAAATAACAACGCTAGGTACCGGCAGAATAGAATAGTACCTTCCTCTACACCATGTGTCGTAAGAGGCGACTAAGGTACCAGAACCGACAGATGGTGGTATATCCATCCGAAACAGAGCAGCTCAAATACACAGGGCGGGGATAGGCAGCAGCATTCTTGTCAAGATTGCCCACACGCTTGCCCAGCGAGGCAATTGTGAGCAAAATACCTTCTTTCTTCGAGAGTCTTATGTCCTGCAATGGACTTCTAATGGCTGGAATGACGGTGCTCATCATCATTAATCTTGGTACCTATAATAAATATCTTTATTGCGCATGTTTTCATAATAATGAATCGGTGTGTATTGCCAGTGATGACTTACGGTACCGAAATGTGGCCGCTTACTATGAGCCTTATAAAGAAGCGCACAGCGAGCGATGGAAAAGCTATGATCGGAGTTTTCCTACCTGATCGAATCAGAAATGAGGAGATCCATGAGAGAACAAAAGTCGGCAGGTGGCACAGATAGTACAACGCACCGAAGGCAAATAGCGGAGAAAGGTTTCCGAGTGGCGGCCACGTACGACGACCGAACCTGTTGAAGGTTTCGGGGAATCGTCGGTTCCAGCAGGCAGCAAATCGCACGGTGTGGTGTAAATTTGGTGGTCCAGCAGTAGTCGTCTGCGGGCGGATATGATAATGACTTTTATGTATACCAAAAACATCCCATAGTCATGTCAAAAATTATCCCACTCTCATCCATTTCTGCCGCTAAAGTGGCAATATTCAATGCTGAGTTCGATTATAAAGTATGAGGAGTAGTGATATTACTAAGTAATTTAGAATAATATCAATGCCACGATAGTCTTTGGAGACACGGAACCTTGGCATGTTTACCATCGCAACAGTAAAAAAAAATATTGAATGAATTAAATGCTTTGACATTTAGCACAAACAGAGCACCACAATCTCGATCGCGTTCTTCTCTGTCTGAATAAGTTTAAAAAATGTATTTTGGTGATTAAATTGCATGCAGAAAAGTGGAACAATATAATTTGTAACCCAAACTCAATACGTTATTTTGTTTCACTTTGTGTCAATTATTTGCATAGGTACAATACAGCTGAATCATGAATTTTCAGTAGGATTCTGGCGAAGAAGAAAAGTACCTCTGTCTGTACCGGGTGTCATAAGAGGCAACTAAGGTACCGAAACCAATAGATGGTGGTATATCCATCCATATAAAAAAACATGAAGCTAAAATATAACTTATGTTACTGGCTAAAAGGTTAACTAACTAAATAAAGAAATTTTGTAATCACTTCGTCCAGAAATACAAATTTTTACCAATTTATATTAGGATAGATTTATTTACTATGTAAAAAACGCGTCTAATGTTTTCACAAACCAATTGATAACGCGAATTGATAAAAATATAACGTTATTTCTTAATAAATCTCTATGAAACGTTACATCAAACGTCAAAATGACAACTCAATGTCATAGTAAAAATTTGAATTCAAAGTCAAGTTCGACATGAATTGTAAATACTAATTAAATTAAAATTAAGTGCATCATATTTAATTAAAAAAATATATGTATTTGTTACTAAATGTAAAATGGAGGATTATTTAAATTCAACTGTTTCTAAATTGGTAAGACAATATTATCATATTTGTTTGTGGAAAAAATAATCTTATTTTAAAGTAACAGTTCTACTTGTAATGATCTCTCTTTCGTTCGTTTAAAGATGAATGCGATAGAAGCAGTTTAAAGTGTTTATTTAAATTGAATATTCATGATCATCGCCATATCAGCCATATTAAGTCCATCGTTGGACATAGACAAGGGACCTCCACAATGGAGATTTATCCCATATTTACCGCGCTGGGCAGGCGCGGTGATAATCGCAGAGTGTAACTTTGCGATGAGAATGCTGCTGCTTATCCTCATCCTGTAACATTTAAGCTGCACTGTTTCAGATGGATATACCACCATCTGCTGGTTTCGGTACCATAGTCGCCTCATATGACACCCAGTATAGGGAAGTACTATTCTACTACGCAGCTACCCCACAGCAAAATCATTATCATGTACATTACACATTGTTATGTACGACCGTTCTGCCTGCAACTTTATTCAAAATATATATTTTTTCAAACTAATTCCTTTATTTATCGTACATCAGTTCTGTGTTCCATAGTTGATCATGATATTCCGTTCTTTTTATCAATATTATATATTAGTTATTAACTAATAGAAAATCTATGAAATAAAACTTATATTTCGAATTAGTTGAATTGTGAATAGCACCGAAATCAAACAATACTCCTATCACAAACTGGAAAAATATTTATCAAAAAACAATATTATAATTTTAAAAAATATTTATTACTTTATTTATTTATTCATATTATTTATTAATATTTTGCTAACTTAATTTTAAAACTATTAGTATTTTTATAGTAAATTTTAAATACAAATGTAAACAACATAGGAGATTTTTCTATTGAAATCACAAATGCTAAAAAATAAGAAAAAATATACCAAGCAGAGCATAAACACAAATAAGATTAGAAAGGATTTAGGATTTCATACAACATGTGAAATTTGTCAATTAATTGAATGAAATGTATGCGAATGCATAAATATATAGAGTAAAAATAGTCTAAGTCAAATTCTGTTTCATATGCTTTTAAAGAAAACTGTGATCTTGATATTACTCTTACAAATAACAGCAACAGATAATACCTGTATTGACAATATTATATTTATGGGCATATATGGTCAATTAAATTCATAGCAAAAAGGGGGAAAAGCTAATTCCCCCTTTTTTGTGCAGTCCTATGTTCAGCAGTAAACATTTTACAGCTGCTATGATGATAATGATAGCTGTTTGTAGGTATGAGTTTATATGTATGAGTTTATATGTTTTTAAATTTCTTGACAGCAATCAAACTCGTATGAAAGCCTGACCATAGTGCTGGGCAACGAGAGCTGTGACCTGGACTCTGCAATTAGTTCTCTTGTCTATGCCATATTTCTTCACTGGCAAAACCAACGTATAAGAAATAAGGTAAAAACGATATAATAATACAAACTTATACATGAGTTAGACCTAATACAAAGGTCTGTATTGATATCTCTCCCTCACCTATTACTACTGGCAAATAGCAGTGTTGACATTGCTGTGTATTCTGTTCCGGTTTGAAGGGTGAGAGAAACCATGAAATGTGACATAATATCTTCAAGTCACAAGGTTGGCAATGCGCTAGTGATTGATATCCTTGTGATATTGCCGGCGTTTATAACACGCTTGCATGCTTGTTTGTTGATCTGGTGTATTCAGACAAAAGAGTAATCACAATACATAAATACATATAATTGACACCCAGACACGGAACAAACACATATATATATATATATGAATATATATATATATATATATATATATATATATATCATTAAATAAATATTTGTCCTGGGTAGAGACTAAATTTACGATATTTATCGCACTAGATAGCATCACTACCATCTACATAAGATCACTGCGCCATCGCGCCGTACTATTGGGATGCCCTTTGGGAGAGAGAAGGGTGGGTGGGGGGGATATCTAAAAGTAGATGTCCTATTGCTGATATAAGCCAGTTATATCTGAGGTCAAATTGGTAGGTATTGAATTTTGTTTTTAATGGGGAGAGTCTTTTACCAACTTACGGATATTATGTTGAGGAGATACCTATGCAGTCGGCTCCAGTAAGAGGTATTAAGATAAAGTGGATAGGTATTAATTATTTTTTTAATACAGGTGTGCACAAAATCAAAGCGCAGTGATAGTCCAAGCAGAGATCTATTTTTACCGGTCTTTAATGTAGACAGAGCAGACTACGATTTGAAGACAGAAGTCAAATTCGCTATGAAAGAGAAGGGAATTGAAAGCCACCAACTTGTATTTAGGTATTGTATGACATGCCACACGCTACTCTTTGCTAATTTGTTTACCTATATAATTCAGAAACAAAATAGTCGCGTTTCCAACGGTTTTAGGGGCATTTCCTCCTGCGTACGCTCCATGCCAAGGTTTTCCAAGAGGACTATAGTATGGGGTTCTTAAAAGGGGGGAGGGGGAGGTATTCCAATGTCTTGGTAAATTAATGGTGTAAACAAGGAGCATGAGGTAGCCCTGTTACAGGTAAAATGTCTTCTGCATTGGTATCTCACCGATTTCTATCGCCAAATAGTAGTGTTCGAATTGCTATGTTCCGGTTTGAAGGGTGAGAGAGGCAGTGAGAATAATGGTTATTGTGTTATCTTTGAGTGTGCCGTGAGGTACCGGCAGAATAAAACAGTACCTCCCACTGCACCAGGTGTCGTAAAAGGCGACTAAGCTACCAAAAACAGATGGCGGTATATACATCTGAAACAGTGCAGCTCAAACGCACAGGACGGGGATGGGCAGCAGCATCCCCGTCCTGTTCTCTGCATCGCGATAGCTGCGCTCTGCGATTGTCGACACGCTGGCTCAACACGGCAATTTTGAGCAAAATACCTCCTTTTTTTGGAGAGGCTTATGTCCAGCAGTGGACAATGACTGGTATAATGATGTTGATCTTTAAGTCACAAGGTTAGAAACACATTAGTGATATCCTTGTGATGCTACAAGCGTGTATAGGCAGCGGCGACGCTTGCTATCACGCGAAGTGTATGCTTGTTTCTCAACCTGGTCTAATAAAAATGAAATCATGCTAAGGAAATGTTAAAGGTCTTCAAAGGACATGTGCATTCTTAGATAGGTGTGGTGTACGTTCAATCAACGCTGGAGTGCCGCATGGTACTAGCAGAGTTGAATAGCTGCCTTTGCCAGGTATTGTATAGTCGGAGAATTCTCTCATCTATCTGCTCATACATGCTTATCAACACATTGATTTCTAATCGATCGAATCTACGACCCTTGGCACACAAGGTAAAATGACTACCATCTGCGCCATCGGACCCTATCATTTTCGCCTACGAAATACCGCAGGATTTGCGGGATCAGGCCTGCCCAACGTTATTTTTCTTAATTACAGAAACGACGTACCCTTTCAACAGCTTGCAGAATCGAACAGAGTCAAAGTCGTTTTAGTAGACCACCACATTCTAGCAGTCAGAGACAAGTTTTTTGCGCCGTACGTGACAGAGATTATAGACCACCGGCCCATAGACAAAGCTGGTTGGGTTTATGGGGTGGAGACCAGGAGCGACATCGAAGGTGTCGGGTCCTGTTGCACGCTGGTGGGGCGAAGGATTAGGGAGCAGGCGGTGATGATGGGTCAAGAGCTGGATGTAGAATTTTTCAATGAATATCCAGCTTGCACCGACCTGTTATATAGTAAGTGGATTTTCTAATGATATACAGTACTAATTATCGAGGTACTATTCTACTCTGCCGGTACCTCCTGGCACCAAACAAAGCATATCTATCAGTAAAGCCATTATAAATCCACTGCTGGACTTAAGCCTCTCTAAAAAAGGGGAATTTTGCCCATAATAACAAATCGCAGAGCGCAGCTTCCGCGACGGGAATGCTGCTGCCCATCCCCGCCCTGTGTTTAATAGTGCTACACTGTTTCGGATACATATACTTAGCAGTATATATACATATCTGTCGGTTCTGGTACTTTAGTCACCTCTTACGACATCTAAAACAGGATGAGGAACTATTCTACTCTGCTGGTACATAACGGCACCAAACAAAGCAAATTAGAAATAGTAAATAGTCTTAATAATATAGCTTGTTGATAAATAAGATAAATACATAAGAAATTTAATAATAAATTAATAAATAAGAAAAATACTTAATTTATTAATAGGGTACCTAGGGCAACTTAAATATGGCGATGGGCAGCAACATCCTCGTCGCGACGTTGCGCTGCAATTATGGGCATAAAACTGTTGGTTATAGGCGTCCCCAGTATAGGGGATACTGGGGACGCCTATAACCAACAGTTGAATGATTGGATGTCAGGAAGTCTGAATGTTTGGATGTTTGTTACTCTCACGTAAAAACTACTGAACAGAGTTGAATGAAACTTTACAATAGTGTAGCTTATACATCAGAAAAAACACATAGGCTACAATTAATAAAGATATCGTGTGAATTGTCCAAAATGTGACGTTAAGTGTAATATACAGGAACATACTGCAGTAGTAGTCGCTATGGGTCTAAGATTAGGGCTCCTCAGTGCATCTATATCCGAGTATTTTTTTATTATTAAATTTAGAGTCTATATTCTTACCGCGGAAATTTAAATCCACGCGGACGAAGTCGCGGGCAGCGCTACAGGCGCTAGTTTTTAGAATATTTCAATAGATACTGCCAAATTGCAGATTGGCTAGATTCAAGACCTACGATATATTCCGCTGCGTAAATGTTTGTCATCATCAGGCCTGTCTCCGAGAATCCTTGATTGTTCCAGGCACGATCATCTTGGACACCGTGAACTTCTCCAAAGCACTGAACAAAGGAACCCCTCAAGATGAAGAGATAGTTTTATTTTTAGAAGCACTGCTTAAACCGAGTGACCGTGAATGTGAAAGGTAAGGAAGCATGTTACGAATTTCATAAGTCATCACGAAGGGTGTCAGCAGGATTCTGAAGTTTACGAGGTCATACATCACGCCTGTGTCCCACCGCGGTAGGCAAAGACTATGGATCTCCACTTGTTACGATCTTGGCATACCTCTTTCGCTTCCCTTACTCGCATTAATCCATTCACACACACTCGTTTATTCTTGGTATTTCTAACCCGCCGTCATTTAATACCTCTTCTACCTGGTTAAGATGTTTGTTATAATAATAATAATCATCATTATATCAGCCGTGGACGTCCACTGCTGGACATAGACCTCTCCAAGTAATCTCCAATAGGACCGGTTATATGCGGCCTTGTCCAGCGCGATCCTGCGGTTTTAGTCAGATCGACTGTCCTTGCGGGTGGACGCCCTACGCTGCGCTTGCCGGTACCTGGTCTTCATTGCAAATCGCGATGGACGCAAGCCGCATACAACCGGTCCTTTTAACCAAACAGACGTTATCCTGTCAACTATATACCTTTTTTTATATTATGAAGTCAGCATACAAGCATACGGTCCGCTTGATGGTAAACGTGACCGCAGTCTTTGGATGCTCGTGTCATCACAAGGATATCACTAGCGAATCGCCAACCTTGTGACTTGAAGATACTATGTCACATTTACCTAGTAATTTTACTGCCTACCCAGCAATGCGAACACTGCTATTTAGCGGTAGAAATAGATGATAGTGAGGTACCAATGCAAACGACCTTTGTATCAGGTCTACCTCATATAAATGTAATATAAACGTGGTCATGAAAAATAAACTGCGCCGGTGAATTGAGACAATTTTAATTTATCCATCAAATTAGATCAAACTCTACACAGTGAGCAAAATATCATTAAAAATCTGTTCAATGTTTAAATTTCGTACAGGAAAAGCACTGTGACAGATTTTTACAAATAATATTTATGAAAAATATTTATATATATATATATATAAAATAATAATTTATAAATTAAGATACTAGCGGACCTGACAGACATTGTCCTTCGTGATATATCAAGCGATTAGGATATTTAACAGAGTAAGAAATTAATGACAAATAAATCTAGATACCGATGCAGCGCCATCTACTAAGTCTAAACCATACAGGGCGCCATCTAAAGTATGCAAAAAAATACAACATAACGTAGAATCCATGCTAATATTAAAAAAGGAAAAGTTTGTGTCTGTCTTTCCATCCATCCGTCGATCTATCACGGCAGAACGGTGCGACGAATTAACGTCATTTTTCAATTGGAAATAGTTGCAGGGATGGAGAATAGAATAGGCTACTTTTTGTCTCTTTCTATGATAGGACAAAAAAAAGTTCGACACTATTATAGAATGTATTAATATTTACAAAAAAACTTCGCGGGACCATATGTCTAACTATTGCAGTTGCGTCACTATAACTACTTTTTTACATTTAACAAATTTATAGAATTGCCGATCAAAATCAGACCGTGTTATCCATACCATTTATATTTTTTTATCCAAATAAATAATTTAATATTCAAAACTGTCTAAATACCTGATGATTACTTTTTGAATTATTGAAATCGGACATTCCATTCAAAAGATATCATGAAATTAAAATAAAAATACATGCCGGCGGCGGCCGCCACGCAGCGCATCGAGTAACTAACTCGACGAGAGCAATTGTATTTGGCACTTTCTCGAGTAGGATCTCCTGAAAATCAATACGCGTCGTTGCCACCTACAAATACCACAGCCAACGTAGTGTACAGGGAGGCTTTAAGATAAGCATACAATTTTTTTCTAATTTAGTTATTCATGGTCGTATTAATTAGTATGCTTGTAACTTAAATATCTGTACCTACCGATATGTGCGAAGCCGGTACGGGCCGCTAGTTATATATATAAAGATATATTAATTCATTTATTTTGGTTTAAGGAAAATGAAATTGGATCGCCTTGTAGATGCGAGGAAAGATGTGTCATCTCTGTCAGCTGCCCAACTCCTCAGGAAGGACGTGAAGGTGTTCGGACATATCCTCGTACCTTCCTTCCCTATACTGGTGCAGGTAATGCAATCTATTCTCATACAAGCTGTGCCGGCAAAATTTGTTCTGAAATATAAATAAAATAAACAATTCCACAACATCTCATACATTGCCCTGATGCCGTGATAAGTCGCTTAAAGCACTTGTGTTACGGACATCAGACAATAGAGGAATCACAAATATAATAATTAAATACATATATATTAACACCCAGACACAAAACAAACGTAAATATCATCGTATAAATAATTGTTCTGGGTGGAAATCGTACCCACGACCTTACCTAGCGCAAAAGTTAATCAAATATAAATTATATAAAGTGATTAAATTACTAAAACAACTATTAACAAATAGGGGTTGGTGGTCGAAGGATGAAAATTTAGGCTTGTATGTATTCTTAATGCCACATAAAAAAAAATCCAGAAAAAAAATTTTAGTATTGGATAGGGGTCTGAAAAATAGATAGTAGTCGATTCTCAGACCTACAGAATATGTATGTATACTATGACACGAGAATTATATATATAAGACTATAAAGAGGAACGATTTGTTTGTTTGTTTGTTAAGGTGTAATTCAAAAAATACTGAATCGATTTTAAACAGTTCTTTTATTAGATAATTAGTTAATTACAGAGTAACATGGGCTGTGATGTATTTCCGAAAATAAGGGAACGATACCTAAAATATTACTATGTAAACAGAATGTACTTGCCGTGAGGTACCGGTAGTGTAGAATAGTACCGCCGTCTATACTAGGTGTCGTAAAGGCGACTAAGGTACCAGAACCGACAAATGGCGGTATATCCATCCGAGACAGTGTAGCTCAAATGGTGGGGATGGGCAGCAACATCCCCGTCGCGAAAGCTGCTCTCTGCGATCGTCAACACGCTTGTCAAGCGCGGTAATTATGAACGAAATTCCCCTTTTTTTGGGGGAATCGTATGTCCAGTAATAGACTTCCAATGGCTGGTATGATAAAACAGGATTTGTAACAATTATTTCACTCGTTTCTTAAACTTTTATGAATAGAAAATGACATCATCACCAAGTGATATAGGAAACATATCTTATCACCACATTTTCACAAGCCGTGAGGTACCGGCAGAGTAGAATAGTACCTCCCCCTGTATCAGGTGTCGTAAGAGGCGGCTGAGATATCAATTACAGATGGCGGTACATCCATCCGGAACAGTGGAGCTCAAATGCACTGGGTTGGGATGGGCAGCGGTATGCCCATCGCGAGTGATGCGATCTGCGATTACCACAAATAATGGCAAATATCTTGGCGTATGTCTTATGTCCAACTGTGAACTTTCTCTGATATGATGACTTTTTTTACATTATTTGTTTAAAGTTTCACATTATTCAAGATTGACAAATAGTTAGTAGTTTTAATAATAATAATACCGAAATTTCAGGACTTCTTCCTCAAATCACAAGTGAAGGAGGCGTTGACAGAACAAATGGCACTACGTAATTGTTCCATAGCTCTTCTTTTGGGAATGGATTTGCAGAACGGGTTGAAGAGGGACGCGGCTGTGTACGCGGTCGAGACGGAAAAGGCAGCGCAGGTATCTGTATATGTATATAAGGAGTAACTAATAGACTGACTGACTGACTGAGTCACGGACTGACCGACCGACTGACTGACGGGCTGACCGACCGACTGACTGACGGACTGACCGACCGACTGTCTGACTGACTGACGGACTGACCGACCGACTGACTGACGGACTAACCGACCGACTGACTGACTGACTGACCGACCGAATGACTAACGGACTGACCAACCGACTGACGGACTGACCGATCGACTGACTGACGGACTGACCGACCGACTGCCTGACGGACTGACTGACGGACTGATCGACCGACTGACTGACGGACTGACCGATTGACTGACGGACTGACCGACTGACCGATCGACTGACAGACGGACTGACTGACCGACCAACTGACGGACTGACCGACCGACTGACAGACGGACTGACTAACCGACTGATGGACTGACCGACCGACTGATGGACTGACCGACCGACTGACGGACTAATTGACTTAATCATATATCAACACAGAGACTAAACTATGAGAGAAAGAAACTTAAAATTTTACACAATGGGTTTTTTTACAACGTAGCCCATCCCAGCCCTGTGCATTTGAGCTGCATTGTTTCGGATGGATGTAACGCCATCTGGTTTTGATATCTCAGTCGTCTCGTACGACACCTGATACAGGGGGTACTATTCTACTCTACCGGTACCTCACGGCACATTGATCGCCTGCATTGGTACAAACAAAACAGTTACTTCTGGACCTGGCCCGCCAAAACTAAGGATTGTTTCCATTTTGCAGTTGAGCGGTTTCCTGGAAAATTGGACCAACCCCCCGCTCCAGCTCGTCCCACAGGACGCCACCTCGCCTGCTTCGCACTGCTACAGGCAGCTGAACCTGTCTGCTACGAGGAAACAGTATATACCAGCACTTAACGCATTTTTGGATAATAAACAATAATGCAAACATCTTCTCTTTGCCTTTTAATTTCATTTTAAACAAAACTGTATCATGATTTTACTTACTTACCGTTAAGGTACCGGCAAAGTAGAATAGTACCTCCCACTGCACCGGATGTCGTAAGAGGCGACTAAAGTGCCAGAACCGACAGATCGTGGTATATCCATCCGAAACAGTGCAGATCAAATGCACTGGGCGGGGATGGGCAAAAGCGTGCCTGTAATGGTCAACACGCTTGCTCAGCGCGACAATTGTGGGCAAAAGACCTCCTTTCTTGGAGAGGCCTGTGTCCAGCAATAGACTTCTAATAGCTGGTATGATGATGATGATGATGATGATGATGATGATTATAGTTAACAATGTAAGGTCGTTCATTTCTGTAAAGAGGAAAAGGAAAGGACCAACAATTGAACCCTGTGGAATACCCATTACAACTGACTTGAGGCCCATCTATGAAGTACGTCTCACGAGTTTCGTAATTAGGTAATTGTTCAATTCGAAATTAGCGTTGTAAGGGGTCAAAAGGGGGGGGGGGGTATTGTAATTATTACAGTTTGAAGCTTAAAACATTATTTTTTAGGCTTATTAGCCTATTGATTCGGTATAAATTAATCAAGCTGTGAGGTACCGACAAAGTAGAATAGTACCTTCCACTGCACCAGGTGTCGTTAGAGGCGACTAAGATACCAGAATCCGAGACAGTGTAGCTCAAATACACAGGTTAGGGATGGGCAGCAGCATCCCCGTTGCGAAAGCTGCGCTCTGCGATTGCCCAGCGCGGCAATTATAGGAAAAATTCCCCCTTTCTCGGGGAATTCCAGCTGAGGACTTCCATTGTCATGACGATGATAAATAAGCCACATGTCACTATATCCAGCACAAGTGAAGTCATACCCGACCAAGTCCCTAAAATGTTTGTATTAAAACCAAACATAATAATAATAACTTTATTCAACAACAAAAGGTAACTTACACTAAAATATTTTTGATACTTAGGTACCTAAACTAGGTCTAGCCTGTTCTTATAGGCAAACATAACCTTAATTCATTGAAAGATCACTAAAAAAGTCATTAAAGCTTTATTTCAACATGCCTTCCACACACCAACTAATTATATATATAAAAAATTTATATATTTAATCTATGTCAATTATACAAATTCAATACATGCATGTTAGTAAAAAATTTGTTACAAATCCTGTCAAAAGTAATATAAGACTGTTTATAAAAACAACCTGCACCTAGAATTCTATGGATAAAAGACTGTACTGTTTGGAGTAGCACAGCTGTTCAATAAAATACCTAACAACATAAATGTGAAAACAAATATATTTAAAAAATTGTATTTGGAATCAAGTATCGGCTATTTTATATATATATATGTATATATATTTTTTATTTATTGAGACCACAAACAAACAAGTTTACAATACTTTACTTATCTTAAACTTACTACGACTAATGTCATATAAATCATATATATATATATATATATATATATAATGAAATGTAATTTCGTATGAAAACAAAATTCTTGAAACACAACTGCACACATCATCATTATACCACCCATTAAAAGTCCACTATTGGACATAGGCAAGAAAAGGCTCAAGAAAGGGAGTATGTTGTATGTTGTATAATTGCCGCGCTGGGCAAACGTGTTGGCAATCGCAGAGCGCAGCTTTCGCAACGGCGAAGCTGCTGCCCATCCCCGCTCTGTACATTTGAGCTGACTTTTTTACATGGACATACCGCAATCTGTCGGTTCTGGCATTAGTCGCCTCTTACGACACAGGGGGAGGTACTATTCCACTCTGCCGGTACCGTACGGCTAACTTCACACATACTTCATACTAATGGGTAACACACACACACATAATAGACGGATTCTACTATACTACAATTCACTAGGGACCCGCCCCGGAATCGCGCGGGTGCGACTTACCACGGAGTCAGGTCAATGTATGAGATGTCGTGGAAATTTATTCATTATGATTTATATACTTTAACATATAATGTAATAAACGGATTCTACTATATATAATCAATTAGCGACCAGCCCCGGCATCGCGCGGGTGCAATCACGATCAAAAATAGTTATTGTAGGTTATCCCTAAGAGATGGACATATGACATCGCGAACTTTTTGTGTAGACCTTTTTATAGTGTACAATACTGTAATGCACTTTATTGATCTATCTCGTCGGGTTCAGCCAGCGTTTGCAATGTACTTACGTCACATTAGGAACTTTTAAATTGATCAGTGCTTCTCTACTATATTATGCATGTATTATACATATAAACCTTCCTCTCGAATCGCTGTATCTATTAAAAAAGCCGCATCAAAATCCGTTCGGCAGTTTTAAAGATCTAAGCATAAGTACATATAGGGACGGAGAAAGCGACAATTTTATACTATACAGTCATTTCTCGTTTCCTAAACAAATGCATCGATCTTTAATTAAAAATACAATTCAATCTCATACCTGGCAATAACTAAGCAATGTCAATTATATGTGTTCAATCAACCATTGGATTAAACTTGAACAGTAGTGAACTTCAAGACAATTCAAAATGATTACACAATTCTTTTTACTGTCTGGTATGGCTTGTTTTATCGATATCATTCATCATTACATTGGAAGTCCACTGCTGGACTTAGACCTCCCCAAGAAAGGGGGAGGTTTACCCATAATTGCCGCGCTGGGCAAGCGTGTTGGCAATCGCAGAGCGCAGCTTTCTCGACGGGGATGCTGCTGCCTATCCCCACCCTGTATATTTGAGCTACACTGTCTTGGATGGATATACCGCCATCTGTCGGTTCTGGTATCTAAGTCGTCTTTTACACCTGGTACAGAGGAAGGTACTTTTCTACACTGCCGATATCTCACGGTAATTATGGCACATTATCTAGCAAATTTAATTGCATCTCTGACCCTTCAAACCAGAACACAGCTGTTTGGCAACCTTTGTATGAGGTTCACCTCATGTGCTCGTAGTCCAATTGTTTGATAGATAAAACACACATTTTGTGAACTTACTTCGAACCCGGCTGTGTATATATATATATAAAGCGGACACACAACAAATGTCGGATTCTTATTTGGAGTGCATTTTTGGAGCGCTGGGAAAACAATGCAAGCGCTATACTTACTGACTGAGACACCGGCAAAGTTAAAAAGTTACCTCCTCCTGTACCGGGTGACGTAAGAGGCGACCGAGGTACCGGAACCGACAGGTGGCGGTATATCCATCTGAAGCTGTGAAGCTCAAATGCAACAGGGCGGAAATGGGCAGCTGCATTCCCATCGCGAAGGTACGCTATTGTGTATTGAGTTACTGTGTGTGACGACGACACATCTCCAATGCTGCTTTTTCAGTTTTACCTCTTGCGCTATCATCACCAGAAGTCAAATCGTTATACGAATTAGAAATACAAAATCTAACGAAATCATGCAAAAAAATCGCCTGTCCATCCATCGAAGAGCCGATGTGCGTGAAAATGAAGAGAAACGACGCGAAATACAACAACCAAACGACATACGTGTATATGATAAATAAATGTGAAATGGAATACATGAAATGCTACAAGAATCTTGGTAATAAGTCAAATTGTTTTCTATTCCTACATAAAGCACTTTTTCATGTATGTACGTTATTTGATATATTTTTTTTATATTGTGTATGTAACGTTTGTCTTTTTTGTGTATATATTGTCTGCACCACTATATGTATTTTTTTCTATTTCGTATCATGGTTGACTGGGTGATAATACCAGCTGGCATTAAGTCCGCCATTTGTACATTTTGTAATATTTTGTGCAGTAAAATTCAATAAAATAAAAATTAAAAGCACGAAAACCACTTTCTCAAAGCTGTCAAGATATCGTAATCCACATTAAATTTTAATAAGAGGAATCAATTGTCTTATTGTCGGGAGATCACGTACCGGCAAGCGCAGCGTAGGGCGTCCATCCGCAAGATGGACTGACGATCTCTGTCTCTCTCTCTCTCTCTCTCTCTCTCTCTCTCTCTCTCTCTCTCTCTATTAGTAAAAACAGAAATAAGAATAGTCGAGCGTACTGATAAAATGTATATTACATTATATTTGTTAATAATAAAATAAACATTATTACAACGAAAACATTAAATATTACAATTAACAATGTTTTTTTCAGGCATTGAATCAGCTGTTGTACCAATGAAATATTGTGAACATAATACCAAAACACGGCGAGGTAAGCACCTTTATATTTTTTAGGGTTAAAAAAATAAAAATCGTGGCAACACTGACGTTTAAAAATTAACATTACTTTGGACACATCTAAAGTATGTAATAAAGAAGGAAACTTCATCAAAGAGTTGGGGAGTCGTTTGGTGGACCGGAGATTGGACTACCACTCCGGGGCTTTTCTGATGCAGAGGATCTCGCTTGTGGTGCAGCGTGGAAATGCTGCAAGCATTCTGGGGTCTGACATGTCTCTTTTTTGAAATGCAAAATTCTTGTAGATATATATTACATTACATTAATTGAATAATGTAATTGACTTAATAATATTTGTATTGTACTTTTAATTTATTTAGTTGTAGTATTTATATGAGTTTCGTTTATTTTAAATTTTTATATATGTTGTGAGTGTGTCCTTTTGTAAATAGTATCTTTAAGTAACAACAAGAAACATATTTAGTAATTATGAATTATAGAAATCACTTATGCGAAGCTTTTACGTACACTGTACATGAGGTAGACCTTATATAAACGTCTTCTGCATCGGTACCTCACTCACCTATTCCTACTACAAATAACAGTGTTACCTTTACTGTGTTCCGGTTTGAAGGGTATGAAAGGCACTGAAATTAGGTACTGAGTAATGTGACATAACACGTTTAATGTTGCTTGGCAACGCTTGACGCTTATTTGAGAGTGAGGTACTAATGCAGACGATCTTAACATTAGGTATACCTTATTTATGTTGCAGATGGAGGTACTATTCTCCTGTGCCCCATGGATTAATAGTTCAGTAAGTTTAATCCTATTATATTGGTTTCAGGGAATAGAAAAATTAAGCGCGACGTGGCCTCAGGTAATAAATATGAAAGCGGTTTGTTAATTTGAAAGAAAATTGCGCGCCGGCGCAAGGACATGCCATCCAATCGCGCGATTAGCTGATGACGCAAATCGGATCTTTCCCTCCCTGAACATCGACATATCATCTTTGTTGTATAAAAATTTCGTTTCACGGTGTTTCTCCGGGTTCTAAATTACTGAACTGATTTTAATGAATCGCTGTAGACAGTTTGATCCAACTATAGCGATTGATATTTTATATCTCAATTTATAGTCGCAATACCGTGAGGTACCGGTAGAGAAGAATAGTACTTCCTCTGTACCAGGTGTCGTAAGAGGCGACTAAAGTACTAGACACGACAAATCAAACCGATCAAACCGATCAAATGACGAGGGTAAAGATAGGCTGCAGGATCCCCATCGTGAGAGCTGCGCTCTGTCAGGAACGCGGCAGATTTTTTATCGGAACAACAGAAGTCCCTCAGGGATGCGATAAAGTCCTTAATAAATTGAGTGGTGGCGAAGTCACTCTTGTAATCAGTAATGCTTGCATTGACCAGAAGAACTAAGGCATACACGTTCATTTTTAGACTCCAACGACAAAGATTGCCCAACACAATGCTCTACCAATGATGTCATGGTTTGCGGCAAGTGTTCTCACAGTATATATAGGACATTCTTAAGCATCTGCCATATGAGAATGTTTTTTTGCACAAAACATGAAAGTAAGTCTTTAAGTCTCATAATCATATTTATGTTTAATTAAAATCTCACACATTGATTTGACTCCGAGCTAAGTCGTTTTAAACTCAATGATACTTTATTTGAGTGGGTCCATTACAAGCATTTTCAAATCGTAATAATAACAAGAACCATGATGTGCCGGCAGAATAAATTAGTACCTCCCATCTTCACCAGGTGTCGTAAGAGGCGACTGAGGTACCAGAACCGACAGATGGCGGTATATCCATCCGAAACAGTGCAGCTCAAATGCACAGGGCAGGTATGGGCAGCAGCATCCCTGTCGCGATAGCTGCGCTCTGCGATTACCAACACACTTGCCTGACGCGACAATTATGGGCAAAATACCTTCTTTCTTGAAGAAGCTTATTTCCAGTAGTTGACCTCTTAGGGCTGTTATGATAATGATAATGATGAATAATTATAACAGCGCCCCGCGGTTTCACCCGCGTTAAGTTGTAGAACTTTCATTCTAACTTTGGCACCCCCCATTTGCCACCTTAAGGGATGATTTAAAAAGTATATTTTACAAATGCTTCATGACTTTCAATGCAGACCGTTTATACTGAATACCATTCGCATAACTTCAAAAACAGCAGTTTCATACTAACTTTGCACCCTCGTTTTACTCCCTTAGAGAGCCTATTTTAAAAAAATCCTCCCCTAAATTTTGCGTAATGCTTTGCGTAAATATGTCGGTCTGGTGTCCCAACCTCCCATGATCTTGGCATACCTCTCTCGCTTTCTTTAATGACATTAGTCCATAAACACTCGTTTATTCTTGATACATCTAACCTGGCCCTTCCTCAATACCTTTTCTACCTGATTAAGGTATGTTCGCCTCGGTCGTCCAATACAACTCTTTCATTTACTTCCGCTCTATATATTTGTGCAGTCATTCTACCATCATCCATTAATTCTACATGCCCAAACCATCTCAACATTCCTATAGTTAAAGATGTTATTGTAACAACGCACCACATTTTACACCACAAAGATATTGAAATTTCATAATTTTGTTATATAAAAATACCATATATAAATTTCAGAATTGGAGCTTGTGTCGAGATTGCCATGTGCAATGTTAGCACCGTACTTCATATCTGGTAACACAGGTGACAATGAGCATAGACAAGAGTCAGGAGATGACAACATAGTGATGAAATATATAATCTGTAAAGAGAAAGGTAAGAAACACGTTTTGCCATACATTTATCACTGCGACCAGTTAAATATGGAACTCCCTACTATAGTTTTCCAAAGATATGCAATTATGTCATAATCTAAATAATTCTTGAACAAATTTTTTGGCAGCATCGAGTTTATATTTTGTAAAAAAGTATACCAGACCAAACTGGCGCTTATTTTTTTCCACAGATTAAAAAACAAAACTAATTTTAAAAAAAAATTTACTAAAAAGAGTTCTTGTCTCAGGCTGCAGGCGGGACTCGAGCTTCATGTTTCCCTTACCAAAACCTTTTTAGTCATGTCGAATTTTCCTAAGTGATCTTTTATGTGCTAAAAAATCATCGTCATTTCCATATTGTAGTTACTTACAGTACCAGACTATTTACCAACAAACATTTAATAGTTTGATAAGTAAAGAAGTTTGTAGCAATCGATAAAAAAGAAATAGCTTAGTAAATACTTAATTTATTTATTTTTAAAGGTTTATACAAAAATTATCAGTTTTATTTTAAACATGGATTTTATAATTGGCCTGTAAACAAGCACCACAGCGCTTTGGTGAATTCGCCCTCCACACTTCAACCCCCTTCCCCCTTCTCCCCCTTCTCCCTGCCTTCTCCCGCTTCCCCCCCCCCCCCCCTTCACCACGCCTTCACCACCCCTGTCCCTTTCCGCCGGTGGGTGTTCGTCCGAAATAGCCCTAGTGGTGGGTCAATATCCTAAATTCACCCATGAGGAATGATATCTCCTGAAGAATAATGATGGAGATAGTCTATAAAATTTTTCAAGATGCCAGAATTATTTTACTCGTCGAAAGAAATTTTGACGCGCGTCTTATTAGATTGGAAATGTCGTAACAATTTATAATTTTGTTTGCAGAAAAACTTGAGTCCACAGGAAAAGAAGGTAACATATTTAACATCATAATATAAGCCGTAGAACGTCCACTGGTGGACACAGGCCAGCTCAAGAAATGCGGTATTATATCCATATGTGCAGCGATAGGCGGTTGGGGAAGCAATGCGCCGAGAGTAGCTTCGCGATGGATATGCCCATCAGTGCGTTCGAGCTACGCTGTTTCAGGTGAATATACCGCCATCTGTCGGTTCCGGTACCTCAGTCCCCTCTGACATCTGTTACACGGGAAGGTACTATTCTACTCTGCCGGTACTCAACGTCCAATTACATGTAGCATTGTCCATTCCTAACTAATATTATAAATCCAAAAGTAACACTGTCTGTGTGTTTGTTACGCAGTCACGCCTAAACAACTGAACCGATTAAATAAAATTTTGTTCACAGATAGTCTAAAGCCTTAGAAAGGACATAGTCTACTTTTTTATTCGACAATGGAGTTGTAAGGGGTTCGAAAGGGGGGATGAAAAGTTGTATGGAAGTACCGCTATAGTTAGAGCTAGAAGCTTAAAACTTATTATTTGGGCTATTGATTTGTATATAAAAATAAAAATATAACATTCAAAGTTTATATAAGTTAAAGTAAAAAAAAGTACTGCACGCGGACGAAGTCGCGGGTACAGCTAGTGTTTTATAAGTAAACAAGATCGAATTTAACAAGGAAAACTGAACTACTAGGCTTTTTTATATTAAAAATTCAGTAAACAAGTATACGGTCCGTTTGATGGTAAACATGACTGCAGCCTATACACGCTCGTGTCATGACAAAGATATCACTAGCGTTTCACCAACTCTGTGAACAAAGATTGAATGATTGAACACAAAGTAGAATAAAGTAGATACCAAGTCACATTTATGCAGTAATTTCACTGCCTCTCTCACCCTTGAAACCAGAACTCACTTAAGTGGAAATCGCACCCAAAACGTTTCGATACCACCTTTAATAATCTAAGTTGTGGTGTCAGAACCCTAAAGGACTCCTTGATTTTTTTATAGTAGGTACTATAAGGCCAGCTATATATAGATATCAGAATATTGACCAGCTAAGTTGGGTTTACAATGATTTATATGATATTAGTCGTAAGTTTTAGATTGAGTTAGTATTGTAAACTTGTTTGTGGTCTCAATAAATTAAAAAAAAGAAAAATAGCAGCAAAGTAGAATAGAACCTTCCCGTGACATGTGGTAGACCTCAAAGGTCGCCTGCAATAATATCTCACACTCACCTATTTCTAGCGGCAAACAGCAGTGTTTGCATTGTTGCGGTTTGAGGGGTGAGCGAGGCAGTGAAATTACTAGGCAATGTGACAAGATTTTGAAGTCGCAAGGTGTGTAACGCGCTAGATACATCATTATGATATGACGAGCGTCTATAGGTTGCAGCGCTTACTATCACACAGACTGTATGCTTGTTTGTCGATCTGTAATTTTTTATTTTGTATTTAATTATTTGTATTGATTTAGTAATTAAAAAAAAATAGAACGTAACATGCGGTACCGGAACAAACTGACGGCAAACGTAATACGAGAATGACGGGATGGGTTTCAGCGTTATTATAAACAAAATATCCCCCTCTCATTAGAAAGTCCTATATCCAGCAGTGGACGTACTACAATAATTTCAATACATCGTATTTACAACATTGCATTACTATATTATTCTTAAAAAACATCCGAAATATTGGATGGCATTGTCAATAACAAAACAATGTCATAAATAAATTAATAGCATGTTCTTTTTTAATTTAAAAAAAACAAGCTTATATTTAAAATCGCTAAAAAAAGTTTTACTGTCAACTTATTACGTCATTTCACATTTGTATCAATTTTTATGATATTTGCTTGTTGCGAAATTTAGTTCACTTTAATAGTGACATCACATTATTTAAGAGTTAAGCAAACCCTATCATTTGACCCCCATATTATAAGTGCATTGAAGATAATTTGGTCCCCCATCTTGGAAATGCCGCCATGTTGGATTAAGAATCACGTCAAACAGTTAACATTGCATTATTTGATGCAATGGTAACTGAATCGAAAAAAATTGAAATTTGGGATGAAATCTAGAATTCAGAATCAGATTGTGGCTTCACGAAAAATGGGTTCCACTCGTTTTGTATGCGTTGCAATTCTATCAGTTTCAAGTACAAAAATTTTATTAATTTAAATTTGAATTTCCACTTCATCATCTCAGCCATAACCCTTCCCAAGAGATCTGCTTCTAGCGCGATCTAGCGTTCAGATAGTCTACCTACATTCTACACTACACTTACCGGTACGTGGTTTCCATTGAGGAATTCTACGGGCCCAATGGCGAAGATTTGGCGCCAAAGGTCATGCGTTCGATCCCCACCCAGAACAAATATTTATAGAATGATATTTGTTTGTTCTGTGTCTGGGTGTTAAATATATGTATTTAAGTAGTATATTTGTGATTCCTCTGTTGTCTGATGTCCGTAACGCAAGTGCTTTGAGAGACGTATCACTGAATCATATCAATGTATGAGATAGTAGGGCTTGTTTATCTACCGACGTAGTAGAATAGTACCTCCTGTACTAGGTGTCGTAAGAGGCTATTATATTACCGAAACCGTCAGATGGCGGTATATCCATCCGAAACAGCGCAGCTCAAGCTGCTCAGCGGCGTTCCCGTCGCGAAGCTACGCTCTGGATTGCCACCACGAAAGCCCTGCGTCCCTTTGGTGGGTCGGTGGACGTTCACCGGCTGCTATGATGTTGATAATCATGACGATGATAATTATTAAAAAAAAACTCTTGACATCAAAATATTTTATTGCATCCGCTTATATCTAAACATTAGAATTTCGAACACATAGATTTATTCAAAGACAATTTCTACATTGTTGCGTCAGTCACTATAATTCGATTTATATATCTGTCAACTTGTACATAGATAGATTGTACATCATTTTTGTACATCATAAAGATCTTTTCTAGAAATTCTTAGCCCTGTATTAAATTTTACATTAATTACGTATTTTATACATTTTTAGTATGTATTCTTTTTCAGACTCCAAATGTAATTTTGATTGAGCAAAACAATAAACGCCTCAAACTTGAAGTGTTTCATTTAAAACTAACAATGTAACAAAATAAACTTATTAAGAATTAACTGGTTCCAATTGAAATAACAATTGACAGACAATTGACATACATTTGACAGACAGGATTCGTAGCGCCATCGACGATAAGTGTTTCGATCTCTTTTTGTTAATGGAACTTGCATCGGAATCTCCCAAACGGTTTTGTACCATAAGTCCAAACTTCTTCTCTTTTCTTAATAATAAAATTAGTTTATGTATCGAATATAATATAAATAGTAAAGCGTATGATAAAAACGACACCTCGCATCATTTTTGGGTACCAAAACCACCGCATCAAATCGAATCGTCTGAAACATCGATATTAATAGTTTCCGAGCCCATAAAATTCCGTACATTGACCCCACTCTTTCCATCCTTATGCTGTCGCAACAGAACTGGATTGATTTGTATGAAACTATCGCGAGGGGAGATGGGGAGTCTTACATAAAAGTAGAGTAAGGCCGTGCCTCCCTCTGCACCAGGAGTCGTAAGAGGTGACTGAGGTACCAGAACCTACAGATGGCGGTATATTTATCCGAGATATTGTAGCTGCAATGCACAGGGTGGGGGGGGGGGAGGGGGCAGCAGCACTCGATGCGAAAGCGGCGCTCGGCGACTGCCAACACGCATGCCTGATGCAGCAATTATGGGCAAAATTTTCCCCCTTTCTTGGGGAGGCTTATGTCCAGCAGTGGACTTCCAATGACTGATATGATGATGATAATGTTAGAGGTCAGTACGAAATTTTACATGCTAAGCTACTATGATATATATGTATATAAAATTCTACTGTACGTGTGTAAGTCACAGAACTCCTCTTAAAGGGCTGGACCTATTTTAATTTTTTCGTATCCGTTTGGGTGGCATCCTTGATGGTTTAGTTTCCCAATTCAACCCGGCAGATGGCGCCGTCGTAATCATGCAAGACAGCGCGCAATCATGCGCTCCTTAAATATATATTTATACTTCCACAACATTTATTATTTGAACATTACAGATTTATTTTAATAAAACATTTTAAACGTTTAGAATCACTTAATTTATTTATTTCTAACCGCTACATTTAAGGATTCAAAACAGTCATTTTTTACATCGAAATGTAGCAGTCTAATGAGGACACTGAACACTTTAAATCCATAATATCTTTCCTACTATTAAAATTTAAATACAATTAAGTTTGTACACATTGAAACGTGCAATACTTAAATACAATACATTTATAAAAGGCGAACTTAATTAAGTGGGCATGCTAGGTGGAAAAGTCAATCTTAAAAAGTAAAAAGATCCGTCAAAAATATATTCTTTATAACACCATACCTATAAACTTTGGAAATAATAAATATTAAGTTTATAAAATAATTGTGAATACTTCAATTTGATTCGACAAGTAATATACAATAGATAACAGAATTAAACCTAATTAACCTTGCACCTTTTGTAGACCTTTTAAAGGTATGCTAGATACGTCAAAATATATATTTTTAATACCAATATACGAATAAGTCTTTGAAATAATACTAGGTATATAAAAAATAGAGAATTCGCTTAAATTACATTTGACAATAAATATACAATAGAAAACAAGTCATGTAGACAGCGGACG
The DNA here is from genome assembly GCA_020976665.1 of Heortia vitessoides. Classification (NCBI taxonomy): domain Eukaryota; kingdom Metazoa; phylum Arthropoda; class Insecta; order Lepidoptera; family Crambidae; genus Heortia; species Heortia vitessoides. Next base: position 3,872,836 of record JACJUM010005599.1, read on the forward strand.
CTATGACGGAAAGGGTTACTACAATTAAGACCTTTTTAAGGCTAAGCGTAGGTTTATCAACCATTTATAATAACGTATCCTAATTTATTTTTGGTAATTATACTTTTACATACAAATAAAGTATGCATAAATACTTTATTTTCAAAATACATTTAAGTAATACAAAATCGGACAATGGAATCGATATGTAATTACTGAACGAAATGTTAGATGTCAGTATGTCTTGACAATGTGACAGACCAATTTGTTTATTTATTTTTAATTTATATGTTGATTGTCTGTTTGATTGACTGTTTGTTTACAACATTTAAAAATAACAAAAAATGCGTTAGCATGAAGTAAAAGCACACATCAATACGTTTTTAAAGCAACAAAATCATGACATTTGATATATGTTTTATTTTTTAGTACCCAAACCAGTTTATAAGATTTTTTTTGTCGAAAAGTAGGCAAAAATATTTTCTTTGTAATACCAGTCTTTGAAATAATACTAGGCATATAAAAATATGAGGATTCGCTTAAAATTGAACCGACAAGAAATATACAACAGAAAACAAATCAGGAAGACATGATTAAACTTAATTAGGAAAATCCAAAGATACATCAGCTTGCAAACATTCCGACGTTATCACGGAAAGCGTCGCAATCAAGATCTATTTTTTGGGACCTTTTTTAAGTTGTACAATACTGTAGTACATTATTTTGATTTATCCCGTCGGGTTCAGCCAGCACTTTTAATATAATTTCAAAAATATGTTCATATCACATTAGAAACTTAAGTTTCTCTTCTTCATTATGCATGTTTTATAAATATAAACCTTCTTGAATAGAAGTAGTTTTAAAGATCTAAGCATACATAGGGGAAGACAGGGGAAAACGACTTTATTTTATACGATGTAATGATTATGGCTCCTAATTGACATTATTCTATTGTGGATCTAAATATTGATCTATGTTTCAACGAACGACATCGAAAAATTTTTCCAAGACTAACACCGACTACATACAGAACAACAACATGAAATAAATGGGTAGACCTCTTACGAAGGTCACCTGTATTGGTACCTCACTATCAACTATTTCTACCCTCAATCTATCCGTCCTCTTTTGCTGAAATTTCATAGTAAATTCAACCCCAACGACGGCGGCCCGAGCCTAGGTCGAGCCTCTAGAGGTGCCCTCGGGCGCGCCGTCGGTCCCGCTCCGATCTCGCGAGCTTTGCGGGGCACGCAGGATGAATACGGGCATTGGACCTCTTATCTATGAGAGGCCCCGCCCTCTTTTTTCGGTGGCGCTGGAATTGACGTCTGAGTAGTCCAGCAATAGGTTCGTCCGAAAAAAACAACCTATTTCTACCGCCAAATAGCAGTGTTCGCATTGCTGTGTTCCGGTTTGTAGGGGAGAGGTAGTGTCATTACTGGGTAGCGTGACATTGTATCTTCAGTTTACAAGGTTGGCGACACGGTAGTGATATCTTTGTGATGACACGAGCATCTATAGGCTTCGATCAAGTTTACCATCAAGCGGACCTTAGCTTGTTTGCTGACTTTATAATATATAAAAGAAAAATCATACAAAATAACAATACATATAAAAAATTGCAGCTTCCGTTTGTAATATTAAAATAACAGATTTTTACTAAATGCATACGGATCTAACCATATTTTTGCCTGTGTGTCTGTATGAGGTTATCTCTGTAACGGCTGGATTGATTCTAATGGGACTTCCACTAGCAGATAGCTGATATAATGAGCAGTAATTTAAGCTATATAACATCACATAACTAATAGGTATATTAATCAAAAATGTGGCAAAAACGGGAGGAAAGTATACGTTTTGCGAGGTTTCGTTGCATACACTGCGTTAATGCTGGAAGTTACGCAAAAATAATGTGAGAGCAAGGGAAGCGAGAGAGGTATGCCAAGATCGTAATAAGTGGAGATCCATAGTCTCTGCATACCTCAATTGAGTACAGGCGTGATTTTTGTATGTTGCCTTATTGTCTTTGCAATTACCTCATTATAAGTGACCAATTGTTTGTGTATTTTATTATAAAACAAATTGTTTAAAACCGTGTGGTATCGGTCGAGAAGAATGGTACCTCCCCCAGCACTAGGTGTCGTAAGAAGCGACTGAGGTAGCAAGGTACCAGAATCGATAGATGGCGGTATATCAATTCGAAACTGTACCGCTCAAATGTACAAGGTAGGGTAAAACGGCCCATTGCGGCCGAATTTAGAGGGCCAATAAACGCGTATCATCGACGCGATAACGAAAGGAGCGTTTCGACAAACGATGAAAAAGACACCTTCCTCAAGAATAACTCTATTTATTGGCGTTAACTGATATTATATAATACACGATAAACAGACAGACAGGCAAAAACGGAGACTTTATATCATGATATGTAGTTGTGATAAATAATATTTATAATAGTTTAAAAGGTAATTTCAATCGCAACATATTTAATTTTGCCGCGTGTCTCTTCCCAGTCACGTGCGCGTCCATGTGCCTCGCCCCGACGCTCTGGTGGCATATACCACAAAACCCATCACCACACAACAAGTTCAAGCCGATACTCTTACTGTAATTATCATCATCATCGCTGCTGACGTCCTCGACCAACTGACTGCTATGCGTCTGCCCATTGACGTGCTCCACAATGCCATTGCGCGATAGATAAACGTTGCACACCCCACAGAAATACTTACCTTCGATATTCACCAGGCTGTTCTTCTTCAGGACTTTGTTGACGCTCTTGTTGTGCTCCGTGCTGGAGCAATGGATGTAGACTGCATCCTTATTGTCCGACACGAAGGAATTGCAGAATGCACACTGCATACCCATTCCAGTGCGTTGGAATAGGTACCGCACGCTCGGTATGTCGGAATATGCTAACGAGTTAAACCAAGATGCGCATGACTCTATCGTGCCGGACATCTTTCCAATGTACGCTTTCTTAAATAATTTCTGGTGGTTGGTATTGGAGGATACGTGCTCCCGTGTTTCTACGTACTCTACTCGGATGTTGCACAGGAAGCAATGGCACCAGCTATCATTTATCTGAAATTGAAACTTCCAAGTTAAATAATTTCATCGTTACAGCCATTGGAAGCCCACTGCTGGACATAGGCCTTCACAAGAAATAGGCGTGTTGGCAATCGCAGAGCGCATCTTTCACGACGGGGATGCTGCCGCCCATCCCTACTCTGTGCATTTAAGACCTCCCTCTGTACCAGGTGCCTTAAGAGTTGACTAAGGTACCAGAACCGACAGATGGCGGTATATCCCTCCGAAACAGCGTAGATAAAATGCATAGGGTGGGGAAAGGTGCTCTCTGTGATTGCCAACACGCTTGCCCAGAGCGGCAATCATGGGCAAAATTCCCCCTTTCTTGGCGAGGCCAATGTCCAGCAGTGGACTTCCAATGGCTGTTATAATCATGATGATTAGTCTCAAAGCTCAAAATGTGAGGACTCGTCATTACCTTTCTGAGGCAGTCTTTACCATTGATTGACGACAATATCATCCTCATATGTTGTTCGTCATACACGTGTGCTAATTTAACTTCATACATCGCACATACTACGCAAAATAGACCTCTCCCGGTTCTATCAATGCCAAGGAAATTGTCCTGTGATACCTTCACGAAGTCGTCGCCTTCAACATTAATTATGACGGTTCTGTTTGTCGCTATCAAGTGCATTCGGGAGTCCCCCGTCAGTTCGCTCACGATTTGTATGTACCAACTCATATCAAATTCCGGCGGATTTTTATCAAAATTCATTTTTTCTTCGTCCATGATATTTGTATTGCTTATCGATTTCAAAAGGACGTTGCTGCCTTTTTTATTGATGGTGTTCTTTTTGTGTTTTTTCCCCATCAGATGTTGTACTTTGTCCGCAACTAACACATCTATTTTGCAATCAGTACAGTACAACATGTTCCTGGTTATTTTTGGATGTATCAACTTTTTGGTTGCTTTCACACATTTTGGATCAACTCCACTCGTTTCATCTCCGGACATTGCGTCCGCTTCCGTTTCGATTTCACTGTTATTCCTGCATGTGGAATCAGCGTCTAAAATAGATCCATCTACGTGATGCTGCCGAATGTGTACTGTAATATCTTCGGTATTGATTATCGTGTTGCAAACTATACAATGTGATCGTGCCGCGTCGACCTATAATAGAAACAAGAAAATGATTATCTACCAGCAGATAATACGGAGGTAGATGGCGGTATATCCACCAGAAACAGCGTAGTTTAAATACAAAGGGATGGAATGGATACCAGCAATTCCAACCGCGAAAGCTGCGCTCTGTGATTGCCAACACACTTGCCCAGCGCGGCAATTTTCGGCAAATTCCTCGTTCTTTGTGGACGCCTATATCCAGCAGTAGATTTCTAATGACTGATATGATGATGATGATGAATCTCATCACAAGGCTATGCTCTGTGATTACCACCACGCTTGTCTAGCGCGGCAATAATGGGAAATTAACTCCCCTTCACCGGGAGGCCTGTGTCTAGCAGTGGATTTCTAATGGCTGATATGAGACAGGGCTAATGGCACATTCGGTAGTATTCCTGTGCATGTCCTGAGTGGTGATGACCTTTGCGTGGGGTCCCACTCAGGATAAATATTTCTATGATGAATAATTGTGTTTCTTATTCGTCTATAAAAAAGTATTAAATTTGTATTTTCTCCATTTGTAATACGGACATCACGTAATACAGGTGCTTTTGATTTATCGCGGATTCAGATGAATGTGAGAGATGTAGTGTGAATTCATAAGATTTTTAGCGAATACGCAGTCATTAAAATCTTAAAATGAAACAGCTGTTTTTGAAGTTGTACCCGGCATGCTAGAATAGTACCTCCTTTTGAACCAGGTGTAGTAAGAAGCGACTGAGGTACCGTAACCGATGGCATAATATCCATCTGAAACAGCGAAACTCAATTGCAACAGGGTAGAATTGGACAACAGCATTCCCGGCGCGAAGCTACGCTCTGCTATTGATACCACGCTTACCCAACGCTGCATTTATGGGCAAATTCCCCCTTTTTTGGAGCGGCTTATGTCCAGCAGTGGACGTTTTGCGGCTGTTACGATGATGATGAAAGAATGTCTTACTTACCTCTCTCATACAATGATTCAATGGACCAGCAATAATATCCATATGTCTCTTTGTATAAATATGCACAAGTTCATCCATTTTCCCAAATATGGTGTTACAAATGGTACATATGGTGTCATTCGGTTCATCACATTTGTAGAAACCATGAAAATTGTCCGTATGAACGTTCAGTACTGTACAAGAGCCAGTTTCAATTGTTACATGGATATCATCATCAACTTGTATCAAGCATTTTGAATTGTACAGTGCTTTAACAGCTTTTGCATACATTTCTAGTTGGTTAATACTGTCAGAATTCTTCTTCCTCGCTCTTATCCTGTTTTTCTTTTTATCAACCACTTCCACTCCATATAATTCGCGTTCATCATCTTTGTTAAGATCATCTTCGTTAGTTTTAATTTCACGTGCTTTTATCGCTTCAATTGCAGTGTTCTTATTTTGTTTGTGCTCGTCGCCCTTACCCAAGAACCATTGCAGAAACCAGGACAGAAAGCTGGTCTTACTTTCAGCATTTTCTCTGTCATCACTATTACCATTAAGCTCATTGTTTTCTCTTTCTTTAGTTTGAGTTCTGGTGAAGTGTTGATGGGCGTTATTTGACGCATTCTCAACGCCAGCATTACTCGGTATTGCAACTGCATCATAATATAATTCTTCTTTCAGTGTTGCCTTAACCTTCTCTTTATATTCTTCAATAAGACTATCGATATTATAAGTACTGTAGAAGCATTGATCGACATGATTTGGAACATTCTCAACGCCATCAATGCTTGGTATCGCAACTGCATTACTTTGTTCTTCCGACAACATTACACTATCTTTCTCATTACATTCATCATTAGGATTATCAATTATATAATCACTATGTGATCCCAAATTACATGGATTATCATTATTATTGATATCATCAAATGTCAGCATCATTTGCATGTGTTTATAACTGTATATATGCAGATACGCATCCTCTATATACTCGTTGCATACGCGACAGTAGATATTACTGTCAATAATTCTGATGAAGTTATTCTTCAACAGTTCATTGAATATAGCTATATGTCTGGTATCCTGCATATGAAATTCAATGTCAAATACGAATTTCAGTACAAGGACATCGCAAATAGTACAGTATAAGAGATCTATGTTACTGATTTCTTGTGTGAATGACTTCAAATAGGCTTTATCGTAATCCAATATGCATTCGACATTGTTCCCAACTTTGTCTACCTCATATGTTTGTACATCGAAAACGTTACTAACAGATTTCTCTATGGATCCGACATTTACTTCAACTTGTTTATCGAAAACCTTACATTCTTTACTGACTTGTGCTACACTATTCAAATTTTCTCCGTTAACCTTCTCTACGGATCCAACATTTACCTCAACTGTCTTGTCTACCTCAGATGTTTGTTTACCAAAAACCTTACATTCTTTACTGACTTGTGCTACACTATTCAAATTAGCTCCGTCAGCCTCCTCCATAGATCCAACAATCATTTCAATATGCTCAATCGTCTCATATGTTTTTACATCGAAATCCTCATTTAAATCTTCACAGCCATGTCCATTGCTGTATATTTTTGACAAATGATACATAGACTCGTCTATATACTTGTAATGTAAGTGTTTCAATGTATTTTCGTGTTGAGCTCTATCAATTACTTTGACGGCGATAGAGCAGTGTTCACAGTAATACAGAGATATATCATTGTTTACTCTATCGATCATACTTAATGCTTGCATTTGGTTTTTCATTCGATCTATGGCCGTGTCGGCTATCGTTCTGTTAGCTTCATGTTTTGCACTGTTGTAATGATCAGGCACATGCATGGCCGGCACGCTCGTGTTACATATGTGACATATAATTTTTTTTCTATCAGACACTGAACAGTCTTGCTTTCTCCCGGTACCGATGAGGTAGTCTACGAAAAAAGGTACACGCCAGATTAATAATAATAATACATTTAGTCAGACCGTCGATCCATCTTGCGGGTGGACACCCTACGCTGCGCTTGCTGGTATGTGATATATTTATTATATACATAGAGTAGGAAACGGTCACTATTAGTATAGAGTAAAATAGTGCCTCCTCCCGCACCAGGTATCGTAAAAAGCGACTAAGGTATCAGAACCGACAGATGGCGGTATATCCATCTGAGACAACAGCATCCCCGTCGCAAAAGCTGCGCTCTGCAATTGCCAATACGCATGCCCAGCGCGGCATTTATGGGCAAGGTTCCCCATTTCTTGGGGAGACATATGTCCAACAGTGGACTTCTAATGACTGACATGAAGGTGATTTATTTCAATAATACAAACAGAAATAGAGATAAGCCGTTGTCAACAAATACGCAATAAACGTCATCATGATGATGATGACGCAAAAACCGGGTGAGACATAAAGAGTGCGTTAAGTGCCTGCTGCATGCGGCAAAGAGATAGCGCAAGGGATACAGTACGACATGACAGAGGCGCGAATATTCGATGTCTGCATCCGGATGCGCAGATGGTTGTCAAACACAAAGATGCGTGACAATTGCTATTGGACATCTACTACTGCTATCCATCAGTGAATGTCGGCTGATTTGAGGGAGGCGTGGAGAAGGTGATATTCATAGCGAAATGAGAAAGAAAATATAAATCAAAACAACAATTTAGTATACCAAAATAATTACTTTATTAAATAATAAAAATTAAAAAGAATACAAAATAACCTAAGGTGGACAACACAGGTCATGCCAATGTGGTAATCAAACAAAACAGTTCATCCTCTGCACCAGATGTCGTCGGAACCGACAGCTGGCGGTACATTAATCCGAAACAGCATAGCATAATGCAACAAGGCAGGGATGGGTAGCAACATCCCCGTCGATTATACTTTAGGCCCTTATAGTTTAGCCCCTACGTTGACATGTCAGTCAGTCAGTCACCTTTTATATATATACATATATATATGTGTATTTCTACCGCCAAATAGCAGTGTTCGCATTGCTGGGCTCAGTTTAATAATGTCTTCAAGTCACGAGGCTTGCAACACGCTTGTAATATCCTTGAGATAATATGAGCGAAGATGCGTGACAAATGCTTTAGACATTCAGGTAAGTCCACTCCACACATTATTGCTATAGCGGTTGACAGATCTACTTACAACAGCTTAAAGACATTTCTTTCCCATTCATCATAGCAGCCATAGATATACCGCCATCTGTCGGTTTCGGTACTTTAGTCGCCTCTTATGACGACCTGGTACAACTGGTTGTTTTTTGGTACCATATCTCTTTTTTTTAACTTATATAAACTTTGAATGTCATGTTTCAAGTTTCTAGCTCTAAAAATAGCGATACTTCCATACAATTTTACATCCCCTTTTTTTTACCCCTTACAACCCTTATTTCGAATTAAAAAATAGAGTATGTTCTTTCTCAGGGTCTAAAGATTGTCTGTGCCAAATTTCATCAAAATCGGTTGAGAGGTTTAAGCGGGAAGGCGTAACAGACAGACAGACAGAGTTACTTTCACATTTATAATATTAGTAAGGATTTTGACAATAAAAACATATTGCGACCATAAATTGAGATGTAAACTATCCTATTTCTCAAATTGGATCGTACGTGAAACGGCCAGTAAGTAAAAAGTTGTTTAAACCGTGTCAGAAGCTTAAAAGGTTATTCCAGACAAACATTAGGACATACCAGTTTTTGTATAAAGAAATATATAGTTTAAAAAATACCTCTAGAACCAGGACATAGCCAGTTATTGTCCTTCTCTGTTTCGGACTGATCACGCCAAATTTCCCAAGATGGCGGCATTGCATCTTTCTCATATATGTTATCTGGCAACTTGGACACCTCTGAGTTGGCGCGGGTGTCGGGCCAACTCTTTCCCAACTTTTCGACCATATTAATCTGAAACAATAGAATTTATATAAAAACTAACTTTTTCTTGCGGTTTCACTCTCGTGGATTTCCCATTGAAACAGAACTCTTTTGGGGTTGAAAGCATATATCCTTCCTTGGGAATTTTTATGAAGGTCGGTTGAGCAGATCAAGAGTAAAGAGTAAACAAATAAATTCCCTTTAAAATTCATATATATATATATATATATATATATATATATATATATAGATCGAATAATTTACATCGCAAAGGATATTCTTATTAGGTCAGCTTTAACTAGAAAGCGCGATTTAAAATCGCTCAGCGTCATCTATGGATTTTTTGTAGTACTAAATTTTCTTTTACGGTAAGTCGCACGCTTTTTGATGAAAAGTAGTCGATGTCCTCCGTACTCTCATATTGTCTATGCAAATTTTCATGATCAGTCACAAAAAGCGTGAACAAGTAACCAACAAACTTACTGTAAACTTGTCTATAATACTAGCTGTGCCCGCGACTTCGTCTTCGAATAGTTCCTTTAGTTACCATACCTTTTCACCTTAACTTATACATATAAAATGTGAATGTCATATTTATTTATACCGAATCGAAAGCCTTAAAATAACTTTCAAGCTTCTAGCTCTAAAAATAGCGATACTTCGATACAACTTATCAACCCCTCTTTCGAACCCTTTACTACCCTCATTTTGAACTGACCTGAACTTAAATATAGCCTTAGAATCCAGTCTCTAGACTATCTGTATATCAAATATCAATTAAAACGGTTCAGTAGTTTTGACGTGATTACGTAACAGACAGACACGGAATTTCGCATTATAATATTAGTAAGGATTATTTGGGATATTACATGTTGGTTGCACAACATAGTAACATCCGAAAAAATAAATTCAACATCAATTAACTCAAATTTTGACAAGATATACAACCCGCTTCAATAATTGTTTCTCTATTTATATTTTTTGTTACGGACGATCCTAACGCTGGACTACTCAGGCGTCAATTCCAACGTCACCGAGCGAGAGTCGAGGTCGCTCGTTAATGTGCGACTTTATGCCCGAATTCACGTGCGTGCCCCGCGGCGTCAACCGCGCGTTACTAGCTGCTGTCGCCCGTAGGTGAGCGCAGTCTGAGCGGGATCGACGGCGACCACCCGAGGGCGCCTCTACAGGTACGACCTCGGCTCGCGTGGCCGTCGTTGGGGTAATGGCTATGTGCAAAGAGAGTAGTGGCGGACAGATGCGGATGATCAGTTCTCAAGTGTTGATTGCAGTACAAAATCAAAGCCAAGAAATGGGCCATGAGAGTTGTTGCGTTGTTAACTGCAAAAATAACGGCCTCAATAACAAATGTAAATTTTATATTTTCCCAAGAGCGTCCTATGAATGAATTTATTCAACCCCAACCGCTTGTGACCCATAAAGGATGCCACGCCTATATGTTTTCTGAGTTGATATTAAAAGAAAACACATTTACAAGTAATCGATACATCTATAATCATCACAGTGATGCTGAAATCCAAGTAGATATTGCATCTATTTCGAAAGTCGTAGCAACAAATTTTCAAAGAATAAAGACAAAAGCTGTTGCACGGACCAAAAAACATAACGATCAATCAACATTAACACATGGTCATGAATTTGTTAGTATATTATTAATTAAAGAAGATCAACAACTCCTAGACCTTGCGGGTGTTACATTTAATGACTTCGAGTTCTTTGTAAAGAGAGTAGCAAGTAAAAAATGTAAAGTATCTATAAAAAACCGCCTTCTCATTTTTTATGAAAATGAAAACTGGCTTGATATTTTCAGAATTGAGTGTATTATTAGGTGTTCATAGAACCACAGTTTCAAGAATATTTCAATGAATATTACATGGTTTAACTTCTGCAACTGCCAATGTAGTATTCTGGCCTGATAAAGCTACTGTACTGACGAATTACGTAGGCTCGTATTAAGTAGCTTTGGCCGTTATGTCGCAGTTCTTCCACGTTTCTTACATGCTCAGCTAATACTAATGTATTGCCTTTTATCTCAGTTTGTGGTTCAAAACTAATATTATGTGGAATAGCTTTAACCCTGGTTTTTATTATTACATACATTTCACAGTAAAACTATTAAATAAATTGCACTTAAATAATGTCAACAATACTATTTTAATCTTTGGTTTTATTTATATTTGCAAAGAAAACTAACAATATTTACATTTTTATTATTTGACAGCTTCCGCCAATGTTGTAAACGCTACGCGTCGCCACAGTCGCGTACATAGATTATAAAGTGAAGTTTTGCAAAAGAGGACGTAACGTAGTTGTTGTTGGAATTTATTTATTTGTGATGAAGACATTATGGCACATGAAACAATAATTTCACATCTCCCACCCTTCAGGGTGAAATTATTGTTTAATGTATTATCTGTTTGAAAACAGGACCACAACTATGTTTGGGGGGTAGAAATTGTTTAAGGGTCCTAAAAATTATGTATGCCGACAGAAAGAGTAAATCTAATATAAAAAATAATACCTACGAGTTAAGTCGCTTAAAGGACCCGTGTTAAAAACGTCAGACAACAGACGTGTCACAAATATAATAATTGAGTACATATTTTTAATACCCAGACACAAAACAAACACAAATACCATCATATAATTGTCAATAAGCATACATTTTTGTCTTGGGTGGGGATCGAACCGATGATCCTTGGCGCGTAAGATAGGATCACTACCGTGTGCGACATCGGGCCTTTTAGAAACAAGACAGTTAAGTTCGAATGTAGACAAGCTTTGTTGCATTATCATCATACCAGCCATTGGAAGTCCACTGCTGGACATAAGCCTCTTCAAGAAAGGAGGTTTTTTGCTCATAATTGCCGCGCTGGGCAAGCATGTCAGCAATCACAGAACGCAACTATGGTGACGTTGCTGCTGCCCATCCCCTTTCTTTGCATTTGAGCTGCACTGTTTTGGATGGATGTACCGCCATCTGTTGGTTTTAGTACCTTAGTCGCCTCTTACGACACCTGGTGCAGTGGGAGGTACTATTCTACTCTGCCGGTACCTCACGGTTTGTAATTTCCTATATTTATTTATTCTTTCTATATTATAGAGAAACATGCTTTCTGCAAGTACGATTTTATATTTGTGATTCCTCTATTGTCTGACGTCCGAGATACAAGTCCAGAAAAGGACTTATCCCGAAATCAGGTCAATGGATAAATTTTGTGGAAATAAAAACAAAATCAACAAGTAAACACGGTTGTCTTAAAATACTATACTTTGTAATATATAACAAATATTTAAAAATAAACTATATCTCAAATATTAGTAGACTTCAAACTAATAGTCCTAGTAAATCCTAATGTGTAGCAAAACTAGGTGATGTCCGTGACTTCGTCTACGCATGATTAGTTCTCCAAGTATTTTATGTTCTCCAATTCTCTCATCTGTCTTTATATCTAACAGATATAAAGACTAAAATTTATCTAACAGTCATGGGAGAGCTAATAACAAAAAATTATAATTTTCTAAAGGTGTTTTACGAATTTCGTGTGATAAGGCAAGAGTTCAATAGAAAAGTGGTTTTATAAAAATAAAAACGATTATTCCTATCTTCATTTTCAACACAACATAACGATAAGCATATTTGCTAATTCAACTTAGCAGGCGTTTAAATCGCAAACATTTATTTTATAATTTTTTTAATATAACTTTATACATTGAATTATATGTTACTCTGATGTATAATTAATTGTATTGATTGATGATTATAAATTATAAATTGTAAAGTTTCATTAGAATTCATTCAGTAGTTTTTTCGTAAAAAAGTAATGCACGGATAAATTATATGTTTGTAATAAAAATAAAATGTGTGCAATGAAGAAACATTGCAACAACCGTTTAAACATAGGCAGACACTTCAATTAACTCATAACATTGAAGAGATAAGACTGAAATAGAATTTTTAAGAATAGTTGATTTCAGGGTAATATTAATTCGATCATTAAGGGTATTTAGATGTGCAAAATTTTCATTGCAATATAGCCGTTATCTTATCGGTATTGTAACATAAAAACGCAAAGATGCGCGCGCCATTTAAGCTCCCGCATTAAAGGCGCGCGCATGCAAACAGCACTGCGACAGACAATAAATAAAATGGAGGCTGGAATTTTCTACAGCAATGAGTAATTTTTTACAAGCAACTGCTTGTAAAAAATTACTGACGTAATTGCATGAAAATTGTCACAAAAAAAAAATAAGATGGCACATAATAGCTGCCCATTTGATTTATCAAACACCAGGCCATATTGTCTAAATATAAAATAAAACTCCAGCATCTCACGAGCGAAAACAGTCGACCTGACTTTTCTTTTTTCCAGGTTTTAAATAGATAAATATGTATATAAACTTTTTTGAATTATTATTAGTCAATTGGCAGTAGCCAACTTTTTTGAAGAATTACATAAGTATGTACTGCATTCAGCCAGCTAGGTGTCATGCTTTTTAATAAATAATTACAAGTTATATGTAATAAATATATAAAATACAAAGTTCTATACTAGCTGGGATACTCACCTGTTTGATTTTCCGATGAATCTATAATCTACATAATGCTATCTTTTGGCACAATAAGAAATCAATTATCGATTAAACAAAGTGAAATAAAATAAAATGCACCTTAAGGAATCCACATATTGCTATAAATAATAATTTAACTAATATATATATTGAAAATTTGTATGACAGAAAGCGAAAAATATGCAGTGTTGGCACCTGACAAATATAGCTGTCAGAAGGTAAAGTTCCGAAAATCATCTTTAATTATAGTTTGATTAGGATGACAGATGACAAATTAACGTGTATGAAATTATTTTATTGGTATTTTCCAATATTGATTTTGATTTGATTAATTTTAAGATTTAATACTACTAACTATGCCAATTTATAGAACTCGTGCGTTACTGATAAATTGACATCAATTTCTGTGACTATATTATTATGACTATAATTAATTAAAATATTATATTATTAAGATTGATAATAAAAATAACATGGTCAAGGGTGAGACTGACATACATACTGAGGGCTAATTACATAGAATCTCTTAGAAATAAAATATCCAAATAACAGCTTAAGCAGAAAAAATAACATTTTCGCGTGCAAATGATTTTATCCGTTGGAGCAACAATTCACAATTTTTAGCTTTATTACTCTACAGTTGCTAATAAGGCATTTTTTCTTTCTACAGTATGATTCTAGGTCTATACAAAGTATCGTATAAATTTTGTTTGTATTAAGCCCATTCATTTAAATAGTTGCTTAAATACAAAATTCCAAAGCATTAACTTTTTTCTTTTGCACATTGTCTGTGATCGGTAATATACAAAAAAAGAATATTCAGTGTTGCAACCTCAGCTGCCTTGTTGGACTCTCGAAATTGAATGTTGATTTTAAACAGACATTTCTATAGTTCAACAAATTTAAATATCTTTAGAAATTACAGAAACAGTTCATATGTTAAAGTCATATATTTACATTAAATACTTTTTAAATAATAGTTTATAGAGTTCCGATTTATTGAAAATCTACCGGAATTTAGTAAATTTTATTTTTAATCAACTGAAGGTTAGAATTTCTTTATCAAACAAACCTAATGCTTGCTTATTTTGAAGTAAGTTGTAGCTTCACCGAGGGTTTCATACAATTTAGGTTTCCATCAGTGGCGCTGGAATTGACGTCTACGAAAGTAGTCTTGCAATAGGTGTGTGGAAAAAAAAAATAGTAGGTGGTACTATCAAAGCTTGGCAACATTGAACTTTTTTTTGCCTTGCATTTAGATACCTTAGCTTTGCTTAACTGTCATAATTGACTTGCCTCGTTTGATGTTCCGGGAATAATTCCTAAAGTGCTATTATTCTAGTGTATTCTTATAGGATAGACGACCTTTAAGCTACTCGATTTCATTGTTTCTCTAGGACAGTACTAAAGTAAGTTAGTCTTTTTTTAGTTACTTCCAAGTTCAAAGATTTTTAACATTATTTTAACATAACGAATTTTTACGGGCAATATTTGTGTTAAAATTGCGTTTCTAAATTGAACGGAATTTGCCAAAACTTAAAAACAAAATATACAGGTTATCCCAGAATATATATAACTAGGTGTATCTGTTTATCTTCTATGACGTCAATTGATAAAACAATGTTTTCCATGTACCTATGTCAAATTTAATATATCGTTCTTCTATTTTGAAAAAAGGAACGGCGGTTTATATTTAAAATTTAAAAATCGTTACACTTTAAAATTGCTCTCACTGCATTTTTGACACAGTAAAAAAGGCTTAACACTAAAGTCGAAACTAAACATACCAAACAATAGAGAACTGTGTGTGAAAAATGATGAATCATGAAGAAAATATTTAGATCCTCATTGTTTGCTTGCTTGCTTGCATGCTTTTATAATACTAACAAATAATTTATTAAGTATAAGGTAATAGACACAAATCATCAGTCGAATAGTCAGCCAGTCCATCCAGTCTGCAATTTCGGCAGTTTAAATTTAAATATGTCATCATTTGTTATTCTGTATATTCAAAATGTGGTAAAGTCATGTATTTGTAAGTTTAATAATCAATAAGTTCTATAATTATTCACTTAATTATTGCAAAAGCTAATCTGCGACATATACAATTTGTGCAAAATAAATTACTGCAAAAAGAAAGACAGCACAGATATATACAGCGGAAGTGAATAGAAGGGTTGGTATAGGACAAACAAGGCGAACATATCTTAACCAAGTAGAAAATGTATTAAAGAAGGGCCAGGTCAGAAGTACAAAGAATAAATGAGTGTGTATATAAAGACAAATGCGAGTAAAGGAAGCAAAGTAAAGGAATTTGTACATTTTGTAACAGTTTGTGCGATAAAGTTAAATAAATAAAAAAAAATAGTTATGCCCAGATTGTAACAAATTGAGATCCATAGTCTCTGCCTACCCTCATAGGACATTCGCATGATGTATGTATGCAAAATAAAACAAATCTAAGTGATATATAATTCTTATAACTGATACAAAAAACTGTTATTACATATTGTGTACTTTACCTTTGTTTAAACTTTATATTGATCAACAACTTAAATAGCAGAAAATGACAGTAGCGAGTACTTCACCTTGGTTCAAAGTGTATTGAGGATATAACACAGGAATCAACTGTATGAATCGAAGATTGAATTCTAATCTGATTTAGACAGTAAAAGGTGCACTTCCCAATATTCTATTCTCCAAAGTGTTAGATTTTGTAATCATTGTAAAAATTCTATTTTTAATTATCTACCGAATGTATATTATTTTTTGTCTTCAAAAATTTACAAACTTGAAAACATTCTCATTAAACCTGATTTACATGTATGCAACAAAAGCATCAGAAAGTGTTAGTTAAATAGATCCCTTCCATCCCCCATTGTATAATTTCCTTACTTATAAGTCTGACAGTACTTTAAAACCAAATAAAACAATAAGATTAAATTTTAACTAGGCTGATTATAGCATAATTAATTTTGAACTGGGAGAGATCAACTAGCATGTATTGTCCAGGAATGTTACAGATCCTAATTTAACGGTTTTTCAATAATAATGTTGATAAATGAATAGCCTGATTTACAGTAACAATTTTTGTTTTAATTTTTCTCTACTAAAGAGTTTAATCATTGCTGATTGGCTAATTTACTATTTGACTGATGGTTTTGTAAAGTTGAAAATTAGGATTATATCAATTCCAAATACACTGTCAGTATTTATTTTCTAAGCAAATTCGAATTTGATTCCATACAATCGTAAGATATATAATAATAGACATATATTTTGCTCTCCTGCTAGATGTTGGTTAAAATGACTTGAGCGGTGATGTTACAAAAGTGAAAATACAAGTATAAAAATTATATATATTATACTTCAATTTAATAACAAGTAAAAGATTAATTCTAATATTTGGATTCTGCAGTATCATATTAATTTGCTATCAACATCATGGTTTTAGAATAATTTATTAAGTATCTTGTGTCCTAGATGTATCTAGTTGTGTTAAGAAGGTCCCTTCTGATAGTAGTGATCATATCTTGTGCTCTCAAGAGTTGTGCACCCAGGAAAATATTTGTGTTTGGATGTTAATTATGTATTTGAGTGTGTGTGTGACACACTAGTGTAAACCCTTGGTTAAAGCGAATTATCATTGTGTTAGGTCATAATATGAAATATTGTGTGAGCTTATTGAAAAATATAGGTTTTTTCTCAATTTGAAATATAAAAGTATTAAATATTGCCACAGGTACATAATTATGTGAGAAGAATAACCCATATAATTATGTTAATTTTAAATAAATTAATGATAAAGGTTGGTTGGACATAACTGTATAGACATGACAGGAATTCTATAAAAATATTGTTTGATTGATTATTTAAAAATGAAAAGCACACTACCTGACCTGACAGACCTGATTGTCTTGTTTGAACTATGTACACTCACAGGCACAATTAACCGACCACCTTTTTATTTTAATTTGGGAGCGTATGTTGAAAGCTACTGTGACGTTTTATAAAAGACACAAGACCTGACACAAACATGATTATCTAAGACTAGCTGTGCCCGCGACTTCGTTCGCGTGGTTGTCGGAAACTCTATCGAGATTATTTTTTTGATTGCTCACGTTGGTTTATGTTATTGTATAATCGTGAATAAGATTTTTTTTAATAATATGTAAAAAATAATGTTTTTAAAATAATGGGTCATAGTACTTCGGCATAAATTATATTTTTACTTTTGTTTAAAATAAAGCACGCTGTATTCAACCGTTCCGTAGCGAGCCGACCACGCGTCTGAGCCGCGCGGCATGGTACCTCGCAAAGATACACTCGCGAGTGGTAGTGGCTCACCCGCCGCCGCGCGGCCTGCTTGCACATTATAATGGTAGCAAGCCTTCTTCGACAAATAATGTTATTATGAGTAAACCTTGAGAGATAGACATATACTGTCGCGGACTTTTATTTTTATTATTAAAAAGGAATAATTCTTTCATACATAGTTTTTGAATAACTTAAACCGTTTATGCAGCGCATGCGACAAAAGACCTCAAATGTGAATATTTTTCCCCGTTTTTGAAACATTCCTCACTGATGCTTCGCTCCTATTGGTCTCAGCGTAATGTTATATAATAACCTAAAGCCTTCCTCTATAAATGGACTATCTAACAAAAAAAGAATTATTCAAATCGGACCAGTAGATCCTGAGATGAGCGCGTTTAAACAAACAAACAAACAAACTCTTCCGCTTTATAATATTAATATAGATTTTGTAGTGAAATTCGATTTTAAATAAAAAAATTACAATAATATAGAAAAAAATTTTTGATTGAAGATTTAATAATGTGTGTTGCCGCCTCGTGCTTAAATATGTTCTTGGAGCCTGTTTGGCAATACATCCATTATGTCCTGGATATCTGACTGTGGAATTTTGTGCCACTCCTCTACTTCAACAGTCTTAGCTCTTTTATGGTCACTGCGGGTGGTATTCTTGCTCGGATACGTCTTTTGAGGTTGTCTGAAATGTGCTCAATCGGATTAAGATCGGGACTGCGTGCTGGCCAAGATAAAACGTGAATCCCGACCATATTAAGATATTCGGTGACCGATCTTGCAGCACGTTGCTTTATCCTATTGTCATGCATTAATCGGAAGTTACCTTCAATAAATGGTGCGAAAGGCACGACATGGTCTTGTTGAACCTTCTCTATGTATCTTTGAGGATTTATACTGCCTCTATCGAACACAGTAAGATCGGTACGAGCCTCGTGAGAAATTCCTCTTCAAACCACTATGGACGGTTTCGTTCTGAAAACAGAACGTCTTTCTATTCCTCGATAGTCGAATCAGCATTTTCTCGCGCAAATCCAAGTTTTGCTCTACGGTGCTGAGCGAGCAGTTCTGGCACACGAGCTGGGCAGTTAGCTCCAAACTGCTTTCTGCCAGTCTTCTTCTTTCGATACGTTCACTCACACTGACATTTTTTCCTCAAAAAGCCGTGAACGAGCTTCTATAGCGGTGCAAAAGCGATTCCTCAAGACGTTGCTGACAATATTAAACGATCATCTCTTGATGAAGTGCAGCGGTGTTCGCCTTAACCTGGTCTCAGGGTGTATGAACCCGTCTCCCGAAATCGTCTGATAGCATCCCGTATCGTGGTTCGTGGTACACCAAGTGTACGAGCAATGCGACGTTGGCTGTAACCAGCATTGGTGAAAGCCACAGCCCTAGCTGCACCAGTTGCATCCAGCGGCATTTATTCATGTTCCACACAGTAAACAATAAGTCGAAACTAAAATCAAACAATATTGTCACGATAGACAATAAGGAACAGGAAAAGTTCATTCGGACGCTACTGCAAAAAATGTCTAACAACGATGTCTAATAACGATTAAATTTCAAAGTTGCATCCGTAAGGCCAACGTATGCAACAATATTATCTATAACAATATTATAAAGACTTGATTGTTTGTTTGTTTGACGGGAATAAGCTCCGAAACTTCGAAGCTGTACTATCTCCGGTGAGCATAAGGTATATAATTTTTTTTTAAAGTTTGAGATCCGCACTGAAACTCCAATAATGTAAACCAAGGTGACAAAAAGTTCCCAAAAAAAAACTTACATTGCGTACGCTGCAAAAGTTATTGATTATAGAACAAAATAATGTACTACAACTTTGCAGAACATATAATTATCTACAAAAAATGTCACGACAGCATATGTTTAACAATTATAATTAAGTCACAATAAGTGTCTCTTCAATTTGACAAAATATTAATCGACACCGCCACAAAAGCACTTTTATTTATACTTTGGAATTGACTATTATCAAAATAATTACTTTCACAATTAAGTCTGCTTCAATACCATTAAAAAGTTTTTTGTTCTTTTCAATTTGGCCATTCCATTCGAAAGATATCACAGAGAGTGACATAGGCTAATATGTGTATCTTTCTAACCCCCCCTGCTTCCCTAAAATAAGCGGTGGAATTTACCCCGAATTTAACGCGAGTGAAGCCGCGGGCGGGCTTCTTGTAGGGTATAAGTGTTTCATTCATTACTAACGTACCCACTTGAAAAAACAATTAATTTCCATAAGCTAATTGTTAACGTATACAAACAGGGTTACAAAGATAAAGATGGGCGGTTAATTGTGCCTGTGTGTATGTTTTTCATGAAAATATATTGAGACTACATTGAGATAAAAACTACCCAATCTTTGAAGTTGAATTAAACGGTTTACAGTAAGCAAAACATTATTAAAATAAATTCAGTACGAAATACGTATATCCCGAACTAACACAGTGACACAATCTCTTTTCTTATATATATAAAATTCTCGTGTCACAATGCTCGTTCCCATTACTCCTCCGAAACGGCTTAACCGATTCTTATGATTTTTTTAAGTAGTAGGTAAGAAATAAGTGCTGATCGGCTACGATCTATTTTTCAAACCTCGTAAGTGATAAGGGGTGTTCACCTCAAAAGTCTTTTTTCTTTGATAATACATTTTTTTAAATATTTGGCAATTTAGTATGTAATCTTATGTTATTTTAATATATATAAATCTCCTGTCACGATGTTTGTCCTCCATGGACTCCTAATCTACCGAACCGATTAGGATAAAATTTTCACATCATATGTAGTTTGCTCCAACTTGAGAGATGGGATAGTTTATATATCAATATATAGTCGCAATTTTGTTTAATTGCAAATTATTTCTCTATAATTAATTGATAGTTACAATTATCTGTTAACTCTAAGGTTCTAATAGATGTCGACACTTTTCGACTGGATTGAGTTATTACTAGAATTAGTCAATAGATGGCACTGCTATGGTAAACGGAAAAACGTGTCATATATAAGCTACAAAAGATTCTAACAGATGTCGACACTTTCGACTGGATTGTGTTAGTACTAGAATTAGCCACCGTATTTTTTACAAATACCCTCTATGTAGAAAGCATAGTGGTCCCCGTGACTGATGTTCTTCTACCGTTCCTCTTAAATTGTATACTTCAATGTAATATAACAATAACTTTAGCCACAACAAAGCGTGGCCGGATCTGCTAGTTTCATATAATTCAATTGAAAGATCAACGTTAACAGCTTGCTTTTATACATGAAGTCATTGAATTAAGGTAGCTAAATCTTTTTTTTTTAATTTTAAAATTCTCTTTACAGATATCCAGAATGGACATAAGCGATGATAAGAGGCGTTATTTTATACCTCCCGAGAGCATGGGTACTCTTTTCACTATTCCCTTATTTGACAGCAGCGTCTCTAGAAAAAATGGATTCTTCGAGTTCAATTTGTATGCGAAGAAAATAGACAAAGACGAAGAAAGTAGTAACAGTAAGTATATATTCTATTTGTTCTAGGTTCT
Organism: Heortia vitessoides; assembly: GCA_020976665.1. Classification (NCBI taxonomy): domain Eukaryota; kingdom Metazoa; phylum Arthropoda; class Insecta; order Lepidoptera; family Crambidae; genus Heortia; species Heortia vitessoides. The sequence goes on from JACJUM010005599.1 coordinate 3,894,326, forward strand.
AGAAGAAACCTCATTCTGTATCACAATAAGATATTCATTAAGCCACCCGCCACAAGCATACAGTCTGCGTGATATCACAAGGATATCACTATGGAAAGGATATCACTATCTCAAGGACACTTACCTAAAGGACAGATTCCAATTCCTATCTTCTTCCTCTCACGAACGTAATCTGCGTTCTTCTAATACTCTCTCTTTCTTTACTCCTTATTACTCTAGTTTTTTGACAAACTTTTACAGTGAAATCTATACGACTTTGGAATGATATTTAATATTACAAACAGGAAAATAATATAATTTTCCTGTTTCGTGTAATAGTTGACTGGGAGATAATGCCAACTGGCATTAAGTCCGCCATTTGTACTTTTTGTAACATTTTGTGCAGTAAAGTTAAATAAATAAAATAAATAAATAGATGAAAACCTTTTTTCCAGAAATGGGAGTCATTAATGTACTATTACTACTTATCCCTATAACTTCCAATATCTATTAAAATCTGTGTTAATATGCATGATGGCGAGGTTGCATTGTGAAGAGTGAAGAAGTAAGAGCAGTTGTCTATGCCTCATGTGATATACATGAGGTAGACTCCATGGAATATATGATGCGTGGTGGATCTTATTATTTCAATTTATGGACCAGCCAATTACAAAGTACACCAACAAGGCCAATAATTCTACCATGATTGAAGATATTTTATTTCGAGAGGCAACTGGAGGGACCCGACTTCCAATCGAAACAGCGTAGCTCAAATCTATTATTAGGAATTGGCAGCAGCGTCCTTGCCGCGTAAATACTTCCCTCCCAATAGCATCACTAATAGACGCGAAATGTACCGGCATAGTACCTCCCTCTGTACCAGGTGTCGTAAGAGGCAACTAAGATACCAGAACCGACTGATGGCGGTATATCCATCCGAAACTGTGTAGCAAAATGCAGAGGGTGGGAATGGGCAGCAGCATGCCCGTCGCGAAAGCTGCGCTCTGCGATTGCCAACACGCTTGCCCAGCGCGGCAATTATGGGCAGAATTCCCCGTTTCTTGGGAAGGCCTATGTCCAGCAGTGAACATCCAATGGCTGTAATGATGATGATGAATAGACAGACGCCTCACTCATTTGTTTCGTAGAGCAGCACAATACGATTGTCAGTGAATATATATATATACAGCTGGGAAGTATGAAAAACATATTGAACGGAGAATATAAGCTGAAAATAGTGTCAATGGTGCTTTACATGTTTTAATGTGCAGCCAAAATGTGTCAAATAGGGCACGACTGCCTGTCATAGAGGTGTGTTGGTTCCATTACTGTCATATGGCATTGAATGTTGGGTATGGCAGAAGCACGCGAGTAGAATAAATGCTGTTGAAATGAGAGCACTTCGAAGTACGTATGGTGTGAGTTTGAGAGATAGATTCAAGAATAGTGTGATAAGATATAGATGTGGTGTAAAATATGAAATTGTAACAACAATTGAGAAAGGAAAAAAAAAGTAGAATGACTGCACAAATATATAGAGCGGAAGTGAATGGAAGAGTTGGTATAGGACGACCGACGCCAATATATTTTAACCAGGGAGAAGACGTGTTAAAGAAGGGCTAGGTCAGAAGTATCAAGAATAAACGAGCGTGTATGAAAGGACTAATAGGAGTAAGGGGAGCAAGAGAGGTATGCCAAGATCGTAGCAAGTGGAGATTCGATTCGACACTGGCGTGATGTATGTATGTAATGTTCATACTGAATTCAAATTCAACTTAAGTTCATATAACCTCAAACCATCATTGCAGGCATTGGAAGTCCACCCCTAGACATAGGTTTCCCCAAGATAGGGGTAATGTTGCCCATAATTGCCGCGCTGGGCAAGCGTGTTGGCAATCGCAGAGCGCAGCTTTCGCGACGGGGATGCTGTAGCACATCCCGGCCCTGTGCATTTAAGATGTGATGTTTTGGATGAATATACCGCCATCTGTCGGTTCTGGTACCTTAGTCGTCTCTTACGACACCTGGTACAGGGGAAGGTTCTATTCTACTCTGCCGGCAGTTAATGCTAATTATCATTTATCTTTCTAGGTGTGAAGTTGAATTATCCGCTGGTCAAATGCAGTGTGTGCAACATACCTGTGCCAAAATCTAGGATGAAAGAGCACATTCGAAGCCCCAAACATAAATTGTGTCTGCAAATCATCGAAGTCTCATTAGACAGGGTCAAGTATCTAATTATGGCAGAAAATGAATGTGATAAAGCAATAGTGCCAGCTGACTCTTACTTTTGTGAACCGTGTGCCCTCGATGTTGAAAACAAGGACAAGATAAATCATGAATCAACCAATGATCACCACAGACGCGTGATGCACGACAAACTCCTCAAAGATTTGCTGTTGGCATTCAAAAGTGTTGATTATTTAAATAACTTGGATATCATTAAAGATGCACCAGAAGTAGATGTTTTGGCTGAAACTGTCCAGACTGATACAGTTAAAACACAGGCAAAAATTGTCTCTACAAAACAAGATACAAATGAGAGTTCTACATTAGATATGGCAGACTATATCGATTTGTTAAAGAATATCTTTAAAAGTGCACCGATGCCTAGAATATCTGTTGATAATGGGCTAGTGAAAATAGTGGCATTGGACCATTCAGAAATAAAAGTGCCCTTTGACCATTTCAATGCATTCTTCAAGAGAGATGGCTACACGCAGTGTCGGGTATGCTTGATATTGGTCGAGGATGTACAAGCTCATATGTTGAAGACTGAACATATGAAGAAGGTCTTGTTGCCGCTGCAGAATAAACACTGTATCAGGCAGGTAAGTGCTTATGGTGCTTTTAATAACATTTTTCACGCATTCATTGGCTTACTATTCCCTTAACGGGCCAATGTGGAATTATTGCAGATATAAATAGAGTAAATTAACTGACTAGTTTTACAGGTGAAACCACATAACTTCTGATATAAACTAGTTTGTAGTTGTACAGGTGAAACCTTTTGACGTCTGATATAAACTAGTTTAT